>SJYC01088350.1:0-16640 GCA_006408675.1 Madoqua kirkii
CTCTATCAGTCCATCTTGGAAATGCCAAAGCATCACATGGTACCAGTTCTAAGAAACATTCCAGCTTTCAGTTCAGATCAGTTCAGTCGTGTCGTGTCCGACCCTTTGTGACTGTACAGTACTTGGTGACCAAGTTCTGGTGTCTAACCTTATCTTCCTCTGCCAACCTCCAGTTTTCCTAAACAGCTACACTGTTTTCTTTAAAACCAGGTCCTGGTAGTACTAGGAAAGGAATAATGAGCCAGTTAACAGGAACCTGGCCTGGTTTTCCCTTCACCATCAGCACTGCAGGTTTTCCTGTGAAAGAGCTACAGTGTGAAACTTGACATGATGTGAGTTCAGTGAATCTAGAGTCTTTCCTACCCAGCCCACTGTTGCAGCTGTAGAAATACATTTCAAACATGGATTGTTTGGAATCAACTGGAAACAAATAAGCCATTATCAGGACATTACTTTTAATGTTTTTAGGTAAGGGTAAAATTATCCTCAGAGTCATTTACAGATAGGTTTTTGTTACATATGCTAGAAAACAATGAAAGTAAAATCAGTTACCATCACAAGCAGGTAACCACATTTACCCTGACCTGAGTGGTTTCCGAGACATGCAAGGCAGCAGGAAGACTGTGCGGAGTCGGCCACCCTGCTCACAGCTGTGCCTTTTGCAAGGAGAGTTGATAATCTGGCGATGTTGTGTACGGTTCTAGCAAACTGGGTTAAACTGAATATTAAAGAATGTGTAAGGGCTTCCCTGGCAGCTCAGCTGGTAAGGAATCTGCCTGCAATGCAAGAGACCCAGTTCAGTTCCTGCATCAGGCAGATCCCCTGGAGGAGATGGGCTGCCCACGCCAGTATTCTTGGGCTTCCCTGGTGGCTCAGCTGGTAAAGAATCTGCCTGCGGTGTGAGAGACCTGGGTTCGATTCTTGGCTTGGGAAGATCCCCTAGAGAAGGGAACAGCTACCCACGTCAGTATTCTGGCCTGGAGAATTCCATGCCTTGAATTCCAATGGGGTCACAAAGAGTCGGATGCAACTGAGCGACTTTCACACAAAAGGTATTTATATATATTTTTCATGTATAGTAGTTTTATTTCATGTTAGATGGCAAACTCCAAATTATTCAAGTTTCATTTGCTGCTCAAAGCCTCTAGTGAAAGGGAAAAATGAAAAAGTGAGATAGAGCTGCTTTCCTTATGTGAAATTGGCTAAAAGAATATAAATTCTTTTGTTGGTTTAAGTATCAGTAATGTCATTATTTTAAATAATTATACAAAAGCCTTAATCTGTTTCTTCTTTTCTCTGTCAAATAAAGGAGTTGTCTGATGACTTCTAAGATCCTACCAGCTATGATGATAAACTATGGTGTTTCAAAACTCTACGCTTATAATAAAACATATTAGGAAACATCAGGAAAGAAAGTACTTCAGAGTGCAGACTGACTTTTAAAGAGTTAAATAGCCCTGCAAAGTGCTGCCATTTTAACAGAACACTTTAAACCAACCAAGTATACTAACTACTGTTATTGTTTATTTTCTTTCTAGTCTAGAGAAATTTTTTTTTCTTTTTAATCTGCCAGAAGGGACCTTAAGGATTTGAGCCTTAACATTGTTCTTAAGACTTGTATTTATT
Source organism: Madoqua kirkii (assembly GCA_006408675.1). Lineage (NCBI taxonomy): Eukaryota > Metazoa > Chordata > Mammalia > Artiodactyla > Bovidae > Madoqua > Madoqua kirkii. Next base: position 1,627 of record SJYC01088350.1, read on the forward strand.
TTTTAATTAGAGTTAAAGTAAAAATAAATGTTCACTTTCTAGAGCTAGGCAAGTTTGGGGAAGGGAAAAAAAAAGAAATTTCCTCATCTGAAAAGATTTAATAGTAATCTATGCTGTAAAAGAGCATTTTGAAAAATATAAAACAAAGAGCTTTCAAAGTGGTCAGAGACTAATGTAAAGTGATATATTTCAGGCCGGAGAGATGGTGTAGCTTACTCCTGTCACTGCCCCCTATTTATTGTGCTTGTCTGGTTGGCCTGGCAACCAGCTCATGCCATTTCACTCATTTTATAACGTTCCTGTAAATGTTAGGTAGGCCTGGATTTATTAGACACTGTCAACACCTAAAATGGAACCCACTGCTTAACGTAGTCTATTTGGCTGGATTCCTTTGGCTTCTAAAAAAAAAAAAATTGTGCGTGTGTGTGTGTGTGTGTGTGTGTGTGTGTGTGTGTGTGGTGTGCTAAAGGATAAAAAAAATCCTGTAGTGCCTCCAGAAGAAATGTAGCCCAGGCATAATTGAAGCTGGGTGGCATGGGCTGTGTCAAAGGAGCGTCTGAGCTCAAGCGCGCCTTGTGTTGGTAGGTGGGGACGTCTGACTCACGATATTTGTGACTGGGATTTAGAGGGACAGAGGACCAGGAGTCATGTTTATGGCTGAATTTATCATCCCCAGTGAGACCAGATGGCTGATCACTGTTGTCCAGAAAGGCCTGTGAGCCGTCAGAGGATGAATCATAAGCTTATTAGAAGTTGGACGGGTTTCTCTCCTTCTTAGGAACACACTGGTTTCATCCGTCTGCTCGGTGACAAGGCAGTTTTGCTAGAGGCCCTGGAGGAGAGGATTTGGGGAGGAGACCTTTTTGGATCACCGTGATAGAGCTTATGTATTCTACAGAGACGGCCTGGGCATTAGGGTGAAACATACTCAGAGGCAAAGCAGTTTAGAAATATGTAAAGGGAGAACGTGATGCTGTGGCCAGAACCAGTGGGGCAGACCCAGCCCAGCACTAATGGAAATAGCAGGCAGGCACCCCGTTTCCTCTCGGTCAGCCACACGGCGGATCGTGTGCTGGTCACGGAGGGATTCCAGGAGCGGGGGGGTTGGTTCTTAGCCGGAGGGGACTTTTATTGACAGCTCTGTTCAATATCAGTGAACAGATCATTAAATCCTATATTCTTTGGGTCAGCCAGTTCATCCTGTCCTGACCTCCATCAACGTGGTTTTTTAACAAAATGATCGGCTATCTAGGCTGAATGCAAAGGGTAGCAGAAACCAGGACACGCTCCATGAGGCTTTGCCTGAAGTCACATTCGTTCAACCTCCTTCCGAGTTGTGCGTCTAATCGTTATTGCACAATTTTTAAAAATGGAAAAGATCTTTACAAGAAAAAAAAATGACATACTCAGGCAACTTGAGAACCAAAGCTATTCTCGGAGTTTAGTTTGTGTTCTAGAAGTTGTGTCTGTTTGCTAGTTGAGGAGTTATTACACTTACGGTTAGATGTACTTTGGGCTTACAATTCACCTTTCAGAGGAACACTAAAGCAGATCAGGCCCATTGATTACACTGCATTTTATTCCATCCCCACATCCAGCTTGAGTATTTTATGAGCTAACTAAGGAAGGGACACTTTTCTTAGAAAAGGACATTTTTCTCCCTGTTCTCCAACCTCCAGACCTAATGAACATGTGGCACCAACTTTCTGAACAAAAACTGGAAAATTTGTTTTTAAAGCTCTAAAGGCTATGTGAAACTTTTGGCTCAAGACAAATAGATTTCAGAGAATTATCTTAAAAGAAAAAAATATATGTGTATATATATATAATGTGCGTGTCATGTGTGTGCTGTATGTGCACACATATGTTTATAGTGTGTGCACACACATATAGATATACCATATCTACACACACACATACACATATGTGTTTTGGGGCTTCCCTGGGGGCTCAGTGGTAACTGAGATTGCGGGTAATTTGCATACAATGCAAAAGACCTGGGTTCAGTCCCTGGGGCAGGAAGACCCCTGGAGAAGGAAATGGCAACCCACTCCAGTGTTCCTGCCTGGAAAACCCGCAGACAGAGGAGCCTGGCGGGCTACAGTCCTCGGGGTCGCAAGGAGGCGGGCATGACTGAGCGACTAAACGTCAGAAGGTGGGCACATCTGTGTGTGCGCTTCCCCCTCTCCCCCCTTTTTTTTTTGTATTGTGTAGGAATACTGAGTTTAAACAAGACAAAGATGCCAGCTTCGGGATCTCTCTCGATGCAAATAGAATCATGCAGGCGGCTCCGGGGCCGCCTGTGTTGGGTAGCCGCTGTGGCGGGAGAACGCGGGCAGAGCCCCGTGATGGGGGAGCAGGCAGGGCCCACTGGGGCCGCCGCACTGGCTGGACTCTCAGGCGACCCCCACCCACTGGAAGGTCCAACGGTCTGTCTCTTCTGCTTCCTGAGCTGACTCGTTAGAAAAGACTCTGATGCTGGGAGGGGTTGGCGGCAGGAGGAGAAGGGGATGACCGAGGATGAGATGGCTGGATGGCATCACGGACTCGATGGACGTGAGTCTGAGTGAGCTCCGGGGGCTGGTGATGGACAGGGAGGCCTGGCGTGCTGCGATTCATGGGGTCGCAAAGAGTCGGACTCGACTGAGCGACTGAACTGAACTGAACTGAGCGCTTCTGTGATACAGGAATCCTTACTGCGAGGAAGACCTTAGGTCTCCAGTGGATCTGGTGGATCCAGCACGGCATTTGGAAAGCAATATCAAACAGCACTGTTGAAGCAAAGTTTCGCAACAGTAGCTAACTTGGGGTTGTTTTTCTCTCTCTGAATTTGTTCCATGTTGCTTCTGTTTTTTTCCTGTGAGGTGACCCATTGTTTGAATTCACCCTCCCTGGCCTCAGCAGGAGGGTTAGACCCTCAGCAGTGATCACCAACGATCCTATCAGCGAGCTCCGAGCTCGGGGGCCTGCAGTCTGGCGAGCCGGAAAGGACAGGAGGCTTTTGTGGATGAGTCTGTTCCTTCAAAGAGGACCAGGCATTTTAACTTTACTCCTCAGTGAAAGACACACATCTGTCTGCTTCTGGACTTTCTGTTGGTCCAGTCTTTTCCTCTGCCTTGGTTATACCACATTTTTTTAAATTTGTTCATTTTAATTGGAGGCTAATTGCTTTACAGTATTGTGGTGGGTTTTGCCATTCGCTGACATGAATCAGCCCCGGGTGTGCATGTGTCTCCATCCTGAGCCCCCCTCCCCCCTCCCTCTCCACCCCATCCCTCAGCGTCATCCCAGTGCACCGGCCCTGAGCACCCTGTCTCATGCATGGAACCTGGACTGGTGATCTATTTCACATATGGTAATATGCATGTTTTAGTGCCATTCTCTCCAATCATCCCACCCTCGCCTTCTCCCACGGAGTCCAAAAGTCTGTTCTTTACATCTGTGTCTCTTTTGTAGTCTTGCATTCAGGGTCATCGTTACCATCCTTCTGAATGCCATATATATTCATTAATATACTAAATTGGTGTTTTTCTTTCTGGCTTACTTCACTCTGTATAATAGGCTCCAGTTTCATCCACCTCATTAGAACTGATTCAAATGCATTCTTTTTAATGGCTGAGTAATACTCCATTGTGTATATGTACCACAGCTTTCTTATCCATTCGTCTGCTGATGGACATCTAGGTTGCTGCCATGTCCTGGCTGTTATAAACAGTGCTATGATGAACACTGGGGTACATGTGTCTCTTTCAATTCTGGTTTCCTCAGTATGTATGCCCAGCAGTGGGATTGCTGGGTCATAAGGCAGTTCTATTTACTTACTTCACTCTGTATAATAGGCTCCAGTTTCATCCACCTCATTAGAACTGATTCAAATGCATTCTTTTTAATGGCTGAGTAATACTCCATTGTGTATATGTACCACAGCTTTCTTATCCATTCGTCTGCTGATGGACATCTAGGTTGCTGCCATGTCCTGGCTGTTATAAACAGTGCTATGATGAACACTGGGGTACATGTGTCTCTTTCAATTCTGGTTTCCTCAGTATGTATGCCCAGCAGTGGAATTGCTGGGTCGTACGGCAGTTCTATTCCCAGCTTTTTAAGGAATCTCCACACTGTTCCCCATAGTGGCTGTACTAGTTCACATTCCCACCAACAGTGTAGGAGGGTTCCCTTTCCTCCACACCCTCCCCAGCATTTATTGCTTGTGGACTTTTTGACAGCAGCCACTCTGACTGGTGTGAGATGGCACCTCACTGTGGTTTTGATCTGCATTTCTCTGGTGATGAGTGATGCTGAGCATCTTGTCATGCTTTTGTGATGAGGGATGCTGAGCATCTTTTCTTGCGTTTGTTGGCCATCTGTATGTATTCTTTGGAGAAATGTCTGTTTAGTTCTTTGGCCCATTTTCTGATTGGGTCGTGTATTTTTCTGGTATGGAGCTGCATGAGCTGCTTGTATATTTTTGAGATTAATTCTTTGTCAGTTGCTTCATTTGCTATTATTTTCTCCCATTCTGAAGGCTGTCTTTCCACCTTGCTTATAGCTTCCTTCCGTGTGTGCAAGCTTTTACGTTTAATTAGGTTCCATTTGCTCGCTTTTGTTTCCATTGCTGCGGGAGGCGGGTCCACCACATGTTTTTATTTTTGCGGTTTTGCTGTTTATCACCCTTGCCCCATTTCCATTCTTTTGTTATCTGTACTCAAATTGTTACCATTTCTCGATGAACTCCAGAACCATTTTACCAATTTAAACAATACCATATTGGATTTCAATCATACCTAACAAATGTTTATAAATCTACTTTTGGAAAATACACTGTGGAGTGTTCTCATTTAAGAGTATGTCTTTATTTGGCTCCTTGCTTAATTTCCCATAAATATTTGCAGTTTTTAGACTATAGGTATCATATTTTTAGAGCTGATCATTCCTGCCATATATAAGATAATGACTTGGTATCTGTGTGCATTGGGCTGGAGCACTGCCTATACAATTCCCTTTTGATTTCTAATAATTATTCACTTCATTTGCATGTGTTTTTCTAGACACTGAATATTTTGGTTACAAATCGTGATAGGTCGTCTCCCTTTTCCAGTTGGTTGGCTTACTGCTTTGACTGGAACTTCTGGAATAATTGCTGTAATGATGGAATGATCTTCCTCTTTTCTGACTATGAGAATTCTTTCATTTACAGTTAAGAATTTTATCATCTCTTGATTTTTAAAAATACATCATTAATTAATTTCTTTTGCCTGCATCAGGTCTCAGTTGTGGCAGGGTGCTCAATAGTTTTGGTACTCAGGCTTAACTGCCCTGTGGGAGTTTAGTTCCCCAAACAGGAATCAAACCCAAGTCCCCTGCATTGCCAGGCAGATTCTTAAGCACTGGACCCCCCAGTGAAGTTGAATCATCCACTGATTTTTATCACATTTATTATACATCAAGTGGGTTTTAAATTTCTGATTGTTTTAGACGTATAAGGAGAGATTTTCTCTTTTGACATATTTATGTAATTGTTATATACATAGAACTCCTGCTGCTGCGGCTAAGTCACGTCAGTCATGTCCAACTCTGTGCAACCCCATAGACGGCAGCCCACCAGGCTCCCCCGTCCCTGGGATTCTCCAGGCAAGAACACTGGCATGGATTGCCATTTCCTTCTCCAATGCATGAAAGTGAAAAGTGAAATAGAAGTCGCTCAGTTGTGTCCAACTCTTAGCAGCCCCATGGACTGCAGCCTACCCAACTCCTCCATCCATGGGATTTTCCAGGCAAGAGTACTGGAGTGGGAGCTTACTTCACTCTGTATAATAGGCTCCAGTTTCATCCACCTCATTAGAACTGATTCAAATGCATTCTTTTTAATGGCTGAGTAATACTCCATTGTGTATATGTACCACAGCTTTCTTATCCATTCGTCTGCTGATGGACATCTAGGTTGCTGCCATGTCCTGGCTGTTATAAACAGTGCTATGATGAACACTGGGGTACATGTGTCTCTTTCAATTCTGGTTTCCTCAGTATGTATGCCCAGCAGTGGAATTGCTGGGTCGTACGGCAGTTCTATTCCCAGCTTTTTAAGGAATCTCCACACTGTTCCCCATAGTGGCTGTACTAGTTCGCATTCCCACCAACGGTGTAGGAGGGTTCCCTTTCCTCCACACCCTCCCCAGCATTTATTGCTTGTGGACTTTTTGACAGCAGCCACTCTGACTGGTGTGAGATGGCACCTCACTGTGGTTTTGATCTGCATTTCTCTGGTGATGAGTGATGCTGAGCATCTTGTCATGCTTTTGTGATGAGGGATGCTGAGCATCTTTTCTTGCGTTTGTTGGCCATCTGTATGTATTCTTTGGAGAAATGTCTGTTTAGTTCTTTGGCCCATTTTCTGATTGGGTCGTGTATTTTTCTGGTATGGAGCTGCATGAGCTGCTTGTATATTTTTGAGATTAATTCTTTGTCAGTTGCTTCATTTGCTATTATTTTCTCCCATTCTGAAGGCTGTCTTTCCACCTTGCTTATAGCTTCCTTCCGTGTGTGCAAGCTTTTACGTTTAATTAGGTTCCATTTGCTCGCTTTTGTTTCCATTGCTGCGGGAGGCGGGTCCACCACATGTTTTTATTTTTGCGGTTTTGCTGTTTATCACCCTTGCCCCATTTCCATTCTTTTGTTATCTGTACTCAAATTGTTACCATTTCTCGATGAACTCCAGAACCATTTTACCAATTTAAACAATACCATATTGGATTTCAATCATACCTAACAAATGTTTATAAATCTACTTTTGGAAAATACACTGTGGAGTGTTCTCATTTAAGAGTATGTCTTTATTTGGCTCCTTGCTTAATTTCCCATAAATATTTGCAGTTTTTAGACTATAGGTATCATATTTTTAGAGCTGATCATTCCTGCCATATATAAGATAATGACTTGGTATCTGTGTGCATTGGGCTGGAGCACTGCCTATACAATTCCCTTTTGATTTCTAATAATTATTCACTTCATTTGCATGTGTTTTTCTAGACACTGAATATTTTGGTTACAAATCGTGATAGGTCGTCTCCCTTTTCCAGTTGGTTGGCTTACTGCTTTGACTGGAACTTCTGGAATAATTGCTGTAATGATGGAATGATCTTCCTCTTTTCTGACTATGAGAATTCTTTCATTTACAGTTAAGAATTTTATCATCTCTTGATTTTTAAAAATACATCATTAATTAATTTCTTTTGCCTGCATCAGGTCTCAGTTGTGGCAGGGTGCTCAATAGTTTTGGTACTCAGGCTTAACTGCCCTGTGGGAGTTTAGTTCCCCAAACAGGAATCAAACCCAAGTCCCCTGCATTGCCAGGCAGATTCTTAAGCACTGGACCCCCCAGTGAAGTTGAATCATCCACTGATTTTTATCACATTTATTATACATCAAGTGGGTTTTAAATTTCTGATTGTTTTAGACGTATAAGGAGAGATTTTCTCTTTTGACATATTTATGTAATTGTTATATACATAGAACTCCTGCTGCTGCGGCTAAGTCACGTCAGTCATGTCCAACTCTGTGCAACCCCATAGACGGCAGCCCACCAGGCTCCCCCGTCCCTGGGATTCTCCAGGCAAGAACACTGGCATGGATTGCCATTTCCTTCTCCAATGCATGAAAGTGAAAAGTGAAATAGAAGTCGCTCAGTTGTGTCCAACTCTTAGCAGCCCCATGGACTGCAGCCTACCCAACTCCTCCATCCATGGGATTTTCCAGGCAAGAGTACTGGAGTGGGCTGCCACTGCCTTCTCCGATAGAACTCCTAACATTCATATATATATAAATTTGGGATCCACTTGGCTCGGTTATGGTTATTGGTAAATTACATGAAAATACAGGTTGTTTCCACTAATTCGTCTCACGCAGTAGCTCACAGTAGGTGTGCAATCAAAGTGTCAGTTCTTAAGTGGATACAATAGTGTCTCTTATAAAAAAGACTTACAATTCTTTTAAAGAATGTGCACATAGGTTATATTTCAGCCACATAGATTTCCATTTTCAAATTACTTTGGCCTCCCAGTTGTTCCTCTTAAACGTTTAGCTCTGGAACTTCCCTAGTGGCCCAGAGGCTAACGCTGTGAGCTCCCAGCGCAGGGGGCCAGGGTTCAGTCCCCGGTCAAGGAACCAGATCTCACGTGCCACAGCTCAGCGTGGTGCACCTGAATAAATGGTTGTTTTAAGTTTGTCCCCTGTCGCCGTGGCCTCTGTCCCCTCTCCCCTCTGCCTGGAACACGCTCCTCCTTTACAGCCGTGAGCTGGTCCCTGTCACTGTGCATGCTCACTCAGCTGCATCAGACTCTTTGCAGCCTCATGGACCAGGGCCCGCCGGGCTCTTCTGTCCATGGAATTTTCCAGACAAGAGCACTGGAGTGGGTTGTCGTTTCCTCTCCCAGGGGAACCCTCCTGACCCAGGGATCGAGCCTGAGTCTCTCAGTGTCCTGCACCGGCAGGCAGATTCTTTACCACCGTTGCCACCTGTCTGAAAGGGAAAGTGGGCGCTCAGTCGTGTCCGACTCTTTGCAACCCCCTGGGCTGTAGCCCACCAGGCTTCTCTGTCCATGGGAGCTTCCAGGCAGTAGTCCTGCAGTGGATTGCCATTTCCTTCTCCAGGGGATCTTCCCGACCCAGGAATCGAATCCGGGTCTCCCGCATGGTAGGCAGGTGCTTCACCGTCTGAGCCACTGTTTGCTTCCTAGATTCTGTTTGCTCACTCTCTGATTTTGTGTCATTGACATATTCCCCATAACTGATATATAATAGGTGCTTGATAAATATTTATTTAACAAATAATTTTTTAAAACTATATATTATAAACATTGATTGGCACATGCGAGTATAATAGAAAACAAAGATATGCAAATAGAAAATTAGTTTGAATCTTGCTCTCCATCATTTACTAACCATGTGCCTGTGGGGAAATTAGTTAACTATTATACCCTCATTTTGCTAATGAAAACAATGTAAGGAACTATTGTGGCCACATAGGACACCCGTATATATCGAGTAGGTTAAGTGAATGCCAAGCATCCGCTAGAATGTCTTCTTCTCAGTACACACAAAACAACTATTACTTTTTACTCAGTGTATAATCAAATTACATTTAATCATTTAAGATTCATACTTATGAAAATCATAGCATAAAACTTGAATAAAAGATGTCATAAATGAGAATGTAGTCCTGTAATGCACACACTATCATGAGGCAAGATCCCTGGAGGCAGGAGAGCAATAGAATAAAGTGTAGGAGATCGCACATCATTCTTCAGACGTTGGAAACCAACTGACTGTTTCCTCAACCCTAAACAATCACATTACTGTGAAGCTGTTCTCCATATGACACAGCCTTCTGATTGTGCACCGTTCTCACTATCATACGCTTATAAGATGCTTTACTGATGGTATATTCTTCTGAAAGCCAGGGAGAGGCTTCCCAGCTGGCTCAGTGGTAAGAAACGACCTGCCAGTGCCAGAGCTGAGAGTTCAGTCCTTAGGCTGGGAGATCCCCTGGAGTAAGGGCATGGCACCCACTCCAGAATTCTTGCCTGGAGAATCCCATGGACAGAGGAGCCTGGCTGGCTGCAGTCCATGGGGTCACAAAAGAGTCTGACACGGCTGGGCAACTGAACAGAAGCAACAAAAGCCAGGGACCATGAACTTCATTTAAATTATCCTGAAACTGCCAAAATCTAAGATCACATGAACAAGTTATAACACCCTCCTCTTGCAAGACAGAGAGAGCATTTCTTACACGTTCTTCTAATTACTACCCTACAATTTTTTTTTGTCCAAACCATGTTAGCTAGAAAAGCCTGATTTCTATCTGCTCTGGAAGCTGATATTGTGGCATTAAAATTGCCACTTTAACCACCTGAAGAAAGAGTCTTGTCTCACCGTCTCTGCTGGTGCATTCCATGTAGGTGTCTTTCATAAATATGATGACTTTCTGCAACTCTGCATTAATGACCACCTACATGATGAGATCAAATCTTAATTCTTGGTGACAAACAGAGTAAATATATGGGTAGTTTATTTAGGCTGTATTTTGAAATGAGTAAGTAGCCTGTGAAAACAAAGTTTAACAGGCTCGTAAAGGTATGCTGTCTACATAACTAATGTGGGCTTTGTTTTTATGTTGCCTATTACAGACTATAAACAGTAACAGTGAAGTCTATCTTTTATTCCACAGAGTTGTAAAATGTCCTGGCTGTGACAACATATAGACTGAACACACTTTGTAAAGATGTTGCATTTATTTTATATTTAAATGAAAGCAATAAACTGTTTTTTAAAAAAAAAACCCAGTGTAAACTGAAGATAAACACGTTAAACTGGAAAGGTACTTAAAATTAAATAAAATGCCAGGGAGTTGTCTCTTAATATGAACACTGTTATTACCGAGGAGCGCGTTCCTGCAGCACAATCTGCATGTTTCGAGCTGGTCTTTAATCAGTCTCACCCAGAGATTCTGACAGCACAGCGGCAGGACCATGTCAGCGGAGTCGTGACTGCCCCGTTTAATTATCTCACAATTTGCTCACTGGTTTTTGGTAATTGGAACAATTTGCTTGCAGAAACCTGCGAGGAATCAGATGTTAATTGACTTTGTCTTGCTTAATCAGCCCCTCAAGAAACAGGCTTCATTTTTCTGACTGTTTCCTAAGCTGTGTGCTGGCATCCTGGGATACAGTGGAAAGAAAACATGCAGACAGTTGCCTTGGTATCGACCGGCCAAATCTGATTATGACTCCAGCTCTGAATGGAGAGATTCCAGGAATTAGCAGAGGGGCCTAGAGAAAATATTCAGAAATATGAAGTGACGTTGAGAAGTGTTGCTATGATTTATATACAGTACAGTAAAAAAAGCAATGTGCATTTAAACTGAGGGCTCAAAACTCTTTCTGATTCCATCACTCTGGTCTGGAACAATTCAGTTGTAATATACAGCTCAGTTTATTTGAGTGACTTGTTTGTTTTACTGTTTTGGATCATTCCAGATATCAAAACTTAGCATCCCTGATTCACCTTCTCACTTGGCAATAACTTCCCAGTTTGTTTTATCTGTCTGCCCTGTCCCTCTCAAAGCCTCATAATAAAGATGATTAAAAAGCATCTGAATTATCTAAACTGTAGATCGCTTAAAAAATATTCTATTTTTCCACATCCCTGATTCCACACACTCAAGAGGCTTGGTGAACAGTGGGGAGGAGCATTGGACCAAACGTAAAGTAGTTAAAAGAATACTATTTTTTCCTCTCCGTAGATAATTTTCCATCTGTCGGTCGCTGCCCTGCAAGTGCTTTATCTAATTTAATATGTCTTTTTTTTTTTTTAATGAGTGACAGTTACCATTTAATTTCTCACATGTAAGTTTCAGTTCCATGAATGGATGCAAGTTTCTAGGCAGCTGCTTTGGTTTCTGGCTCAATTCTTTGCATAAGTGATGTGTAATGTGGTGAGTCTACGGATTTCAGATTGTTAAACAGCCCTTGCATTCCTGAATCAAATCAGTTTGCTCACAGTGGGCCCACTGTATGCGCACAGAATTCAGTTTAGCTTGATGGTATAGTCTTTGGAATTTTTGCAATCATGTTCATGAATAAATGAGCGTTTCCTTTTCTTCCCCCTTCTGCTCTTTTTATGTGGGTTTCATACCAAAATTATACTGGCTTCAAGGGATGAGCTGAGACATAGATTCTGCCATTCTCTGGAAATTTTGAATGAGATTGGAATAATCTTGCACTTAAAATTTTGGAAAAATTGTCTTATAAAATCCCGATGCCCTGATAGTTTCTTTGTGGGAGTATTTTAAATGTATGCATTTCTGTTTTCTAAAGCATACTAATAGGAATTTTCAGGATTTTTTTTTGAGTACTTAAATCTGTAAAATTATCTATTCTAATTCTCAAATCAAAATTTCTTGAAATGACCTTTTAAAAAGTCTCTGTTTGTCCTATACTAATGCGCCATTTCTATTCCTAGTCACTATTTTTGATCCTGAGGGAAGTTTATTTGCCAGTTTTTCCAAAGAATCAATTTTTGGCTTTGCTGATTTCCGCATTTAATTTTTATTTTTATATGCTACTTTAAAGCTCTTAACTCAATTATTTCCTTTGTGTTGTATTTTAAGGATTACATTATTATTATTTTTCTAACTTGTAATGATGGATGCTTAGTTCATAATTATCCTCTTTCTTTTTTTGAAAAGTATAAATCTCCCATGAAGCTCCATTATCTTATACATCTCATAATTGTTGATATATAGAATTTTTTATTCAGTAATTATATTTCAAATTTCCATTATATTTTCTTCAGTTCAGACACACAGTCATGTTCAACTCTTTGTGACCCCATGGATGGCAGCACACCAGGCTTCCTTGTCCCTCACCAGCTCCAGGAGTTTGCTCAAACTCACATCCATCGAGTCGGTGATGCCATCCAACCATCTCATCCTCTGTCATCCCCTTCTCCTCCCACCTTCAATCTTTCCCAGCATCAAGGTCTTTTCAAATGAGTCAGTTGTTCGCATCAGGTGGCCAAAGTATTGGAGTTTCAGCTTCAGCATCAGTCCTTTCAATGAATATTCAGGACTGATTTGCTTTAGGATGGACTGGTTGGATCTCCTTGCAGTCCAAGGGACTCTCAAGAGTCTTCTCCAACACCACAGTTTGAAAGCATCAGTTCTTCAACACTCAGCCTTTATAGTCCAACTCTCGCATCCATGCATGTCTACTGGAAAAACCATAGCTTTGATTGGATGACCTTTGTTGGCAAAGTAACGTCTCTGCTTTTCCATATGCTGTCTGGGTTGGTCACAGCTTTTCTTCCAGGGAGCAGCGTCTTTTCATTTCATGGCTGCAGTCACCATCTGCAGAGATTTTGGAGTGCCACTCCCCCCAAAAAATAAAATAAAATACACTTCCTTAGAAGTTCAGTTTTAAATACTAAATATGTAATTTTACATTTTCCTGACTTTTTACATAATTTTGTATTTACCAAAAACACAGCCAGTATTATGGTACTTCTTATATTTTATGAAATTGACGGAGCCTTGAATGATGGCCTGCTAGCATGTATTAACACTTCCTAAGGTTTAGACATACACTCAAAAAAAAAAGGTGCACTCTCCAGTGGTTAGATATATAATTCATGTATATCCAGTAAATCAAGTCTGTTAGTTGTGTTGGTAAATAATCCATAGATCTAGTTGTTTTTCTCTTTGTGACTTACCCATGAGATATGTGTGTTGAAACCTCCCATTGTGTATTTTTTTAATTTATACATCCTGGAGCTAAATTAGTAGATGAATACAAGTTTAATTTATTTTTCTCTTATTGATTAATTGAACTATTTATTATTCATTATATAGTAACTATTTTTGGTAATGTTTTTGCTTGCATGTATCTTTTGCATGCTATTTACATTGACATACCAGCTACCTTTTGGTGAGTATATCTTGAATATATCTTTTTTACAATTCCTTTATGTGTAAAAAAAAAAAATGTAGTGTCTTTATGCTATAGAAGAGCATCTTAGGAGCCGCATAAGGATTAGGATTCGTATACTCTAAATATATATCTATAAACTGGGGCTGTTTTAAAGTATAATTAGATAAGGGTTTTTAAATGACAAGTTTATTCCATTTACACTGTCAATGTCGTAGGGCTCGTTTACGGTTGTATAGCTTTCTAATTTCTAGCTATCCTTTTTGAAAACCTCCTTTCTTGTATTCTTTAGGACTGATTAAAAGTTTTTGAGTTGTTGAGGTTTATTTTTCTTCTTGTTTTTCCGGGTTAAAAGAAAAAATTCCACCATGGCTTTGCTTTTGTTTTTAATTTCAGGACAGTTGCCTTCCCATGTCGAGCTGGTTTCTGCCCTATAACAGTGTGAATCAGCCGAAATGACACATCCGTCCCTCTGCCTTGAGCCCCCTCCTCTCCCTCTACCACCCCTCTAAGCCATCACAGAGTGCCTCGAGGCCCTGGGTTTGGGAAAAACCTATTTCTCCCTTCATCGAGGTTATTCTGGAAATTATATCATGAATATTTGAATAGGTCTAAAGTACAACATTAAAAATTTTTAAACCACATTTAGAATGTTTATATTTGCATCTCTTTCAGAGATTACTCCTGAAATTTTATCATATGTGTTTGCTTATTCAAGTACAAAGTTTGATTAATTTTTAACCACCTTCCTTCAATTTAGATGCTATCAATTTCCTGCATGGAGGTATTGTCCTTTAAAAATCACTGATGTTGTTTTGTTTATTTGTTTTATTGAAGTACAGTTGGTTTCCCGTGTTATACTTCAGCCTTATGACATAGGGACTGAATATCTTCGTAGATTACACTCCATTAAAGTTGCTGCAAAGCAAGGCTATGTCTCCTCGGCTACGCAATGTGTCCTTGGAGCTTATCTGTTTTAAACGTGGTGGTTTGTCTCTTAACCCCGCGCCCCTTAACCCCTTCACTCTTCCTGCTAGCTTGTTCTCTGAATCTCTGAGCCTGTTTCTGTTTTGTAATATCCATTCATTTGTTTATTCTTTTAGATTTTACATAGAAGAGTCACTCTTTTGGTTAATACACTGTTAAACATTATTGCTTATTTCAACTTAATATACGATCACCACTTTTTCCCTTATTGTTTGATTTTACATATTGAATTTCCTCCTAGACATATTTTCTTCTCCTTGAAGTTTATTTTCAAATTTGGTGTATTAGTGGGACCTTTTTTTATATATAAAGATTTTTGTTTTGTCCTTATTTTTTGAAGATCAACTAGCTTACGACATTATTCTAACTTGACAATTTCTCAAAGCACTATTATCTGAACATTTCACTGATTTCTGACTTTTGTTGTGACTTTTAAGAAATCTGTTTTTAGTCTGATTCTTATTTCTCTGCCAGTGAGAGTTCCTTTTCCTATTGTGCTACAAATTTGTAAATTAAAAATTCGACTGATTTACAGATGTTTACCCTGTT
>SJYC01088351.1:0-20848 GCA_006408675.1 Madoqua kirkii
TTAAACTCCATGATTTGGTGATGGACAGGGAGACCTAGCGTGCTGCAGTCCATGGGGTTGCAAAGAGTCAGACACGACTGAGCTACTGAACTGATCTGATGGCACTAAACAGGAAGCCCACGTAGATAATTTCTGGGAAAGATGCAGGTGCTCTCTACTTGGGTTTTCCAGGTAGTGCAATGGTGAAATAAATCTGCCTGCTGATTCAGGAGATGAAAGAGAGACAGGTTTGATCCCTGGGTTGGGAAGATCCCCTAGAGACGGGTGTGGCACCAAAGTCCAGTACTCTCACCTGGAGAATCCAACGGGCAGAGAAGCCTGACAGGCTACAGTCCATAGGATCCCAAAGCACCAGACACAAGCGCAGTAACTTAGCACGCACACACACCAGATTCATCAGTGCATCTGTGTGTGTGTGTGTGTGTGTGTGTGTGTGTGTGTGTGCGTGTACATTTATGAACTTTCCATCCACTGAGTAAACTTGCTTTTATTAACTATGGTGTGTGGATGTTTAGCACGTGGCCATATGTTTCTCACCAAATGTAACTTATAATCTGAGCATTATAACTAAACAACACACATCATTGCAATAATTTCTTCCCAGCAACAGTTCATATCCCATTTCTTTCTCAGAGGGTCTGCTTTGATTCCTGTTTCCACCCAAGGATCACTTGTCTCTGGCAACACCTCTTTTTTTTTTAATGAAACCTGGAAATACGGGGTGTTATCCTGAGGCTGAAATATTCATTATTTTCTTCCATGAAACTCTGATCGGCAACAGCCGGTGACTCTCTCCTTTTTAACTCCAACCTTGAGCCAGGATTGAAATATTCACGAATAATTTGCAAATAATTAAATCCTTCAGGTTTTGTTCTAATTCACGGGAGTAGAGTCATTTTCGTCTCCTTATGGATTGGATTATCCATAAAGGTTGTGATTTAAGCAGTCTCCTTCTCAAATGTGATCCCTTTGAATGTGTGGGCCGATAGGACTCTGAGCAGCACGGGGTCTGTGTTTTCTCTGTAAATAAAAGCCTACAAAATTTCAACAAGTCGGCCCTTGTTTGCCACACGGAGAGATTGATGACAAACCACGTTATTTTCCCCTTAATGTAACAGTTCACGATCACACATGTGCTTACTCAAAACACTGATTTACTTCGGCAAAGCTTATGACACGTTAGATGAGTCAGTGATCTCTTTAAAGGGTGAAACTTGGACACAGGAAAGCTCACAGTGTAAAATATTGCTATTTTTGAAATCTTACAGCAGGGAGAATGTTTCCAAAATAAAAATCCAATATGATACCAGTTTGTTTCAGTGAAAGCAAAGATAGCATAGACAGTCCCCTACCGACACCTACCTGAATATAGACCATTCTACCCATAAACCTTTGTACCGCTTCAAAATCACACGCAGAGAAAAACAGCAGCAAGACAGAGAGTTTAAAAGATAAGGGCAAATATGTAGACAGTTATATTCAAAAGAGTACACAGTCATAAAGTCTAGAATGTCAAGTTTGTAAGGGACCTACGTCTCCTTTCCCTCAACAAGGTCTGAATTTGTGTTGTGAGACATAAACAGCTATGGATAACATACTCGGCCTTGACAGCCACTCTCGTGTTTATGAAAATGACGTGCATTTTTATCAGATCAGTAAACCTTTACCCAGCCTGCATATTCACAGACTCAACCAATACTTTCACTGATTGACAAACTATAAACAAAGTACAGTCTTAAAACTTCTGTCTAGGGTCCCTTTGTCTTTTCTTTTCTGTGTTTCTGGGATTAAATTATTGTTCTTGGAAAGTTAGGGAAGCAGGGTTCTGGTGATGTCTCTCTGTTGAGAGTCGCCTTTGGGGAACTTCCTGGTGGTTCCGTGCTTCCACTACAGGGGACTTGGATTTGACCCCTGGCTGGGGGACTAGGGTCCTACATGCCATGGGGCACGGTCTAAAAGTAAAAAAAAAAGACAAAAAAAAAGTAAAAATAAAAATATAAAATAAAAAGAACTCAATCAAAATTTTAAAAAGTAAAAAAAAAAAAAAAAGTGTTCCCTTTGGAGCAAAATATAGACTTCAAGGTAAGTCCTACCCAAAATATATCTTCCTCCTCTCATCCTGCAAAAGTTCCCCAAATTTCTGTTTCTTTTGCCCTGTCCTTTTGAGGCAAGGCTTTGTCACACAACCTGAGGAGGAATAGTTGATAAAGTGCCTGGTTGGATTGCTTATTCTGATTAGTTAAATTGAAGGAAAAAAGAACACTTCTGTAATATAAAAACTTAGCCCTGGAAAAAGAAACTCTGATTAGGGAAGTGATGATTGTGCAGTTGGATAAAGCCTGCAAGTCCAGTAGCGAACGGGGCCAGGATACAGACACAGAGCCAGTCCTCCGAATCCATACATGTGGAGCATACTCCAGGGATGTGGAGGCTGACTCTTACTCCACTGCTTTGTTTAAGGGACTTGCCACATCCCCAGGCTGGGAGTCCTCGGGCAGTGCTGGACTAGCGCCCTGCAGATCCCGAGCGATGACTGCAGACACAGACCTAGATACAGCTGTAGCGATGGAGCGTGGGGAAGAAGGGGCGGAGGCAGGTGAGCACTGGGCGGCGATGGGAAAACGGCGGAGACGGACAGTTTTAGCCATTTCTTTCCAAGGTCCCCCGTAAGGGATCTAGAAAATTTTAAAATGCATCTACATACTTTGTTCACCCGCCCAGTCTACTGGGTAGATACAGGTTAGACCTTTAGTATAAAACACACCACGGTCTCATTGTTATGAGTCACGTGTGAATGTTCCTTCCAGTGTGTAGACATTGGGAAAACGGCGGAGACGGACAGTTTTAGCCATTTCTTTCCAAGGTCCCCCGTAAGGGATCTAGAAAATTTTAAAATGCATCTACATACTTTGTTCACCCGCCCAGTCTACTGGGTAGATACAGGTTAGACCTTTAGTATAAAACACACCACGGTCTCATTGTTATGAGTCACGTGTGAATGTTCCTTCCAGTGTGTAGACAACCGCCCACACACGTGCGTCTGAAAGACCTCACTGCGGTGAACGGATGTCAAGCCCTTGAAGGATAACTGCAGCACCCAACGCACAGTAGCCGCCTGAGTTTTGGCAAAAGGACACACTTAGGATTTACTTCTAAGCTGAGGACTTCCGCAGAAAGACATCACCTGTGCTGCCGTGTCCTGCTTTTACCAGGAAGGCTGACCCACGCCAAAGTGATGCCAGCCTCAGCGTGTAGACCCATTCTAAGTCAGAGGTCACGTGGGATCATCCCAGACCAGGGATCGAACCCTGTCTCCTGCACTGGCAGGCTGATTCTTCACCACTGAGTCATCGGGGAAGCCCTCCCCTGAACATTTTTAAGTGCAGACGACATCTCCATGGCAAGGAATGATCAGACCCCAGATGTGAGCAGTTCTTACCTGAGAAGCTTGGTCTGTGAGTGTAAATCCCCCAGCATGAATAAGCGGCCTCCAGGAAGGCGTATTATGAATACAGCCTCATCACATGTCATTGGAGGTTTGGTATCCTGGTGTGTGTATGCCCAGTTGCTTCAGTTGTGTCCAACTCTTTGTGACCCCCTGGATGGCAATCCGCCAGGCTCCTCTGTCCATGGGATTCTCCAGGCAAGAATATTGGAGTGGCTTGCCATTTCCTCCTCCAGGGGATCGTCCCGATTCAGGGCTACAGCCTGGGTCTCCTGCATCCCCTGCACTGCAGGTGGATTCCCTCCTGCTGCACCACCGGGGAAGCTCTCGTCACCCTCATTTACTTTCATCCACAGTGAGCTGTGAACAGCAAGTTGCCAGCTAGACGCTCGGTCATGCTTGGCTACTTATGACCTTCAGAAACAGCTTTTCTTTTGAATCCTTTCTTATTTTGTCCCATCGATTGAGAATTTAAGGAATGGATTAACACTGTGTATTCCCAGAGTGTGTATCATCGGGCCAACAACTCATGTTTGTTATTTTTCCTGAAATGGTTTTGTGACCAATGTTCTCAGGTATTTGAGGCCAATGTTGTGAGCTGAGCCCATGGACTTTTAAAACGACGTGTGCATATAATTGAACAGTTTTCCAAACTGAAGCCCTTGATTGCCCATTGAGGCTGAGTCTGGGATCCCACCTGCAAACCGTCTTGTTTTTACATGGGAGGCTTATACAAAAGATGGGACAGAGTTCCTTCTAAAACTTTCTAAGGAGCCGAGGAAAGGGAAGGTTTGTGCCGCGCTGCTGCTGCTGCGTTTTTTTTTTCTTTCCCTTCTCATTGTTTCCCTGAAATGAAGGGAGACTGAAGCACTAAAGTCAAAGGCATTTCCTACAGGTAGCCTTAAATCATTCAGCACGGAGGTCTTCAGGGAGCCACCCGGTTCCTCTTTCCCTTCCAGAATGGGCTTTCTGGCTAAACGCTGCTAGTTCAGCCCACAGTGTCTTCACCTGGCTCTCCAAGGGCAGCTCTGCAGGCCTGTCCCAGCACAACAGCATTCCCTCTTCTTCAGAAACGGGTCTTGACCCATGCATCACATCCAAAGACTTTCTCAATTGCTCCCCGGTGGCGGAGGCCGAGGGCTCTGTTTTGCTTGTGATAATGTGCTAATCTCCGGGACCCGACATAAATTCTCTTCTTGCATTGTCATTTGTCAAAGTCGCAATATGGGACTTGGGAAAAAAAAAAAAAAGAAGAGGGAGGGGGCGGGGGAGTAATGACAGAAGGAAAACTTGGCCTTGGGTTTGTTTTCCCTCGTGCAAAACTTCCCTCCACTTTCTCCTTAATCTGTAAAACATCTGATGGAGAGGGCCCTGCAAACACAAATAAATAAATACTTCTCCATGACTCTGCCCCACGGTTTTCTTGTTGGGTCAACATTTTAGACAGTTAAGGCTGAGAAGCAATGGTAATTTACACACAAGCCCCAGGGTTGGGGCCTGAAGCTTTGTGACTCTGTCTTTTCCACATTTCCACCGCTTCTCCCGTGGCAGCAAGCTGAGAGCTGTGAGGTCACGCGTGCAGCCTTCACCAGCCACCTGCCCACCGGCCTCACGGCTCGGACAAGGCTCTAACCACTGGCGTTTTTCGAACTGCCCTGGGTTTGCTACGGCGAAGGTGTTCACGGCAAGAGCGGGGAACATGGTTCTGAGAAGAGCAGATGTGCAATCTGTGTTGTAGTAAGAGCTTTAGTGGGGAAGCCACCGGCTGCCCCTGTGGTTCAGCGGTAAAGAATCCCCCTTCCAAGACCAGAGATGCCAGCTTGATTCCTGGATTGGGAGAGCCCCTGGAGAAGGAAATGGCGACCCATTCAGTATTCTTGCCTGGCAAGTCCTATGGACCAGAGGGGCCTGGCGGGCTACAGTCCAGGGGGTCCCAGAGAGTCAGACAATGAACGACTAAACAAAAAGAGCTTTAGTAAGGCATAATTCAGTTCAGTTCAGTTCAGTCGCTTAGTCGTGTCTGACTTTCTGCGACCCCATGAATTGCAGTACGCCAGGCCTCCCTGTCCATCACCATCTCCCAGAGTTCACTCAGACTCACGTCCATCGAATCCGTGATGCCATCCAGCCATCTCATCCTCAGTCGTCCCCTTCTCCTCCTGCCCTCAATCCCTCTCAGCATCAGAATCTTTTCCAATGAGTCAGCTCTTCGAATCAGGTGGCCAAAGTACTGGAGTTTCAGCTTTAGCATCATTCCTTCCAAAGAAATCCCAGGGCTGATCTCCTTCAGAATGGACTGGGTGGATCTCCTTGCAGTCCAAGGGACTCTCAAGAGTCTTCTCCAACACCACAGTTCAAAAGCATCAATTCTTCGGTGCTCAGCTTTCTTCACAGTCCAACTCTCACATTACCTGCCATGAAATTCACTCATTGTAAGGGTACAATTCAATGGTTTTTAGTACATTTACCAAGGGGCGGAAGCATCACTATGATCCGATTTGAGAACTTCTCTCATTTGCTTACACTCTCTGGTGCCTGTCTGAAATCATGCCCCCTCCCCACGTCCAGTTGCCAGCAACTACTCATCCATTTTCTTTCTGTAGAGTTGTTTCTGGATATTTCATAGAAAAAGAGTCATGCCCTCTACGGTCTTTTGCACTGACTCCCTGGACTCAGCCTAATGATTTGGGGGTCAGCCTCTGCGGTGGAGACCAGAACGCCATTCCTTTTTTATTAATAGAGAGCACTGTGTTGTAATACCACATTTGGCTTATCTGTTCATCAGTGGGTGGGCACTTGGGATAAAATTGTTTTGGAAAATCAGCAATGGCAGCCGGTCAACATGATATTAAATTAAAGAGCTTGTTGAAAGAAGAGCATGTTAGGCTGCTGAAGCAAAATTGTTCACCGCAGCGGCCAGCAAACCTCACCCCAGATCTTGCCTATGGGTGGAGGCTTCTCAGAATATACACTTCCAAGAAACCGAAAATGCTTATTAGAGTCTAGCGCGTAGTGAAAACTAAAGGTTGCCAGTCTTAGCTCATGGCGAAGTTTCATGGGTCCTGCCATTGTCTGGAAATTTCACGGGACTCATTTTCTCATGAAGCCTGTTCAAGACTCTTCTGAGAGTTCTAGGGGCACCGAACAAACAGAAGAACTGGGCTTGAGACTCTGAATCCAGTTTGAAGCCAGCCTTATAGACTTCAGTGGTAAATGCTACACTTGCCCTTCCCTGGTGGCTCAGACGATAGAGAATCCACCTGCACTGTGGGAGACCTTGGTTTGATCCCCAAGTTGGGAAGATCCCCTGGAGGAGAGCATGGCAACCCACTCGAGGAAGCTTGCCTGCAGAATCCCCATGGACAGAGGAGCCTGGTGGGCTACAGTCCACGGGGTCACAAAGAGTCGGACGTGACTGAGCGACGAAGCTCAGCACAAGAGCTGTACTTAAGACATAATTTTTAGCAAACTTGCCGAGTTAGTTCAGTATGTGAGTGATAAAACCAGACAGCAAGTTTGTAGGTTACTCTGACAGCAAGCGTTACAGTGATAAAAGCAATTTACCAAGATCCTCAAGAGAGAACCTCCAGGAGGCTAAGAGTGGTCATTGTAGATACTGGCATTTTTGTTGGGAACGTTGCTTCTGTTAATGTGCCAAGGACTCTGCTGGGCGATTTACGTCCATTTTCACGCTTCTCGTCAAATTACCTGGATTTATGGATGAGAAGACTAAACACGGTTCAGACAGGAGATGCGGTGTCAGTTCCCTGCGTGACCCAATGAGTAAGGGCGGAACTGAAGTTCAAACATGTATCGGTTGCTCCAAAGATGAGTTACTTTCCTTCTGCCCCAGAAAGATGAAGAGACTGAAGGAAGACACGTCTAACGTTACGCAACACGCAGCACGGAAAGACGCTACTTCTTCCGAACTCTGCAAACCGGATAGTCAGCGTCCTGGGCTGCACTGCGGCAAGGATACCTTTTTACTGGGACGACGGTAAGTCTGCATCTACCGGAAGTTGCTCCTGTGTTTCGCTTCTTAAACTTACAGAGCCAGTGGGCTAACAATCACATCCTGTTCCAGTCTCACTCGATGGCACGTCTCTGAGTGTCTCCGTGACAAGCAGGGGTGGGAGTCCAAGGGAAAAGAATCAAGCGCAGCTGGACTACATGCTGCAGAGACAGAAGTGTGAGCCCCCTGAGGGCACGGCCCTTAGACTCAGGCTTGCTTCAGAGGCCCCACGCTCTCCCTGACACATCTGTGAATTCCCACCTCAGGAAATACTGAGATCATGGGCCTTGCTACCTAGAAGTTGCCACTGCAAAGGGAGATTTTTCCAGAATTACCTCTGTTGTCATCTGATACCGAGTTTTGTAAGGGTGAAAAAGTAAAAGGAAGTATATCTAATTTGGTCTTTATAAGCTCCATGCATCCTCACCAGGGTTGAATACAGCGTTTTACTAAGAAATAGTTTTGTTTTTTTTTAATAGTAGTACAGTGATTTGCTCCAATCTGGTTAAAAATCATTTTTTAATCACTGATGAGATTCACACTATATCACTTGAGTGTAAAGTGTCACTCTGTTTAGCTAAGGAAACCTGTGAGGCTGGTCTGTGAACCCTTTGCTACGTCCTCTCCTTCAGCACTGCGGGAAACATCACATCACCACGCAGAGAACCCGGGCTGAACAACACAATTTCGTTGAAACCATTAGATGGACGAGTTCGTAACTCACGCTGGCATCACCGGAGCCTCTGCTGACGGACAAAAGTCAGCACCAAGCTCTGAGCTCAGCTAAACTAGGCAATCACCACGTCTCCAGCAGGACCCGTGGTCACGTTCTGCCATTCGATCTGTGGCTGTTTCACACAAAAATGTGACGTTTAATGTTGGTTAGCTCCTCTCTGTTGAGGAAACACAGCTCTATTTTCAAATGCTGAACAACCACAGACACTTTATCATCAGAGCCGGGACCGTGGTCCCTTAAATCTCAGCGTGAAACCAAGCCGCCGCTTGCTGAGGGCCAGCCCGCCTGCTCCCCCTCTCGCCTGTGACATCGCCTTTTGGTGGCCAGTGTACCAATTAAGCTTCACCTCAGGTAACTCTTCAAAAGAAAAAGCCTAATCATTTTAATGAGATGGGCGACATCTTAGGGGGGAAAAAATAACAAAATTAAAGTTGATTTTAACCTGCAATGAGAAACAAGCCATGGGCTGTTTCCATGTGCAGTTCTGGACGTGGTACAATGGATGGAGGGAAAACAAGCTGAGCCAGAGGAGGGGAAGGGGAGGAGGGCGGCAGGGAAGTCTGCCTGAGCTGTTTTCAGCCAAAGTCACTTCTAAGTAAAGGCTCATGGAATGAGTTTAGAATTTCATAATACTGCTGACAATTAGCTACCCTCGGGGTCAGGCACCGAGAAAGAAGGCTTTAGAAAGAGTCCGAGGTTTCTCTCCCTAGCCTGTCTCAAAGGTCGGGCCTTCACGTTGACAGTGTTTGAAAGAAAAAGACACTTCCCCTTTCTTTTTTTCTGTCCTAGGAAATAAATAAATCATTTTCTCCGTGGCAAGGAGCCGAAGGAGGGAGACAGAACTCCAGTGTTCCGGTCAGCGATTTTATTTTAGTGGTGATTTTTCAAAAATAACTTTTCTTTCAAAAGAAAGAAACTGAAACAAAGATAGGGTTGGGGAAGGAGGAGGAAAAGGGAGGAAGGAAGAAAGAAAGAGGGAAAGAGAGAGGGAGAAGAAAGAAATAAAAGAGAGGGAAGCAGAAAGCCCAGAAAGAGTCCAGTGAACCAAAGGTGGAGGATGAGACAGCAGCGATACTCTTTCTAAATTCACCGTTTTTTCTTCTGTGTGTTTGCTGTTGTTTTTCCTCTTTCACTCGGATGCTCTGTGAGTTACAAGGACAAGTCTGAGAGACCATTCTTCTTTCCTTCACATAGAATAGAGGACAAGCCATCTCTGTCACATGACCAGTTAGTAAAATACAGAGGAAAAGAACTCAGTCAAAGAGCACTGACTGAGCTGCGTCTGCCGCCAGAAAGTATTTTGGGGGCCTTTGGGGTCCAACCAATAAAGTTTGGGAGACGAAAGACGAGGTTTTAATCTGCTTATTCTACCAGGGGAATTGCTCCTTCCTGATTCTTTCTCTTCCATTTTTATCTGGACTTTTTGGTCGAACTTTCTGCTCATGGATCAGCGTGTCTTACAATGCTTGCTACAGAAAATGCGCAGTGGCAATTAAATCTGTTTGCCTTCAGGCCTCCCGTAAGCTACTCACGGAAGGCGGCTTCTTCTGCTCCCAGAAACTTGGCAACAGAACCGGGAGCCAGTGTGTGCGCACAAGCTTCAACATCTCCTCACCCACAGTCTTACACGTGCATTTTGTGGGTATCTTTCCTCTGACTCTCATTTCTGGTTCTTCCCTGAAATTGACGTTCAACTTCATTTTCTGAACTTCTGGCCCCGTGGTATAAAAATTGCATTGGCAATAAGGATTCTCCAAACTGACCCTTGTGTGTATCACTGAAGGGCATACCTCGCTCTTTCCCTGGGGACTGTGTTCCTCCGTGTGCAGAAGTGTGGGACGATTCTGAGTGCGTCTTGAGAACGCAGCCGGCATCTTCCGTGAATGGTCAGGAAGCCTTCTGCCGTGGAGGCTGAGGATCGCGCCTCTACCGAGATGCTTCTCCGGGGTTTTCTTGTTCTTGCCGTGATCGGCGTGGAGACTGTGGGCCTGAGCCGCCCATCTGTTCTTGCTGCTTGCTCCTCACTGAAGTCAAGCCTAATGAAGGATGGCTCTCCAAAGGTTCATAAGTTTGATTTGCATAGCCATTCAAAGTTTGAATATCCATCAGAGCTTCTCTGGCCTGGAAATCAGGTTAGGGATGCCATGAGACTATGTCCTCATGGGAGATTCCTCTGAATCAATCTTTCTCTCTCTCTCTCTTCAGACCAGCTGGAAACAAACTACAAAAGGCGCTCTTATTTCTCTTTTCTTTGTTTTATTGGAGCTATCATTCTATAGTGACTGTTGTTTAAAATTTTAACTTGATTATAAATGTGTTAGAGGTCTCTAAATGCTGTCAGATATCGACCTTGAGAATCATTTCAGACCTGACATTTTTTTGGGGGTCATTTGTATATCACGTAAGTCACAGGAAAAGAGATAATTGATGGGAACAGGCAAATCGTCTCTGAACTGAGCATGCACGGACTCAGACTTACATTTATCATAAACTCCAGACAACTAGCCCACGTTTACATTTACAGGAAAGACACAGTATCGTATTTTCCAAAGTAAATCACGTCCCTAAGCTTCACCAGAGCTTGAGCTGCCCTTCCTGGCATGTTTCTTTGGGTTTTGTACTAAGGAGGTTCTTGATCTGTCACCTGTCCCCGTCTCAATAATCTGCAACATTTCTTTACCAAAATGCATGTCTCCTTTGGGCCTTCCATTTATTATCGTAGTTTTAAGGAATATGTTATTTATATGTATGCAAATTTACATACATTGCGTGATAAATATATTCCGTGTGCCTTTTATGCAGCCTGAAGGGCTTCTCTTGTGCCTCAGCTGGTAAAGAATCCACCCACAGTACAGGAGACCTGGGTTCGATTCCTGGGTTGGGAAGATCCCCTGGAGAAGGGAAAGGCTACCCACCTCAGTATTCTGGCCTGGAGAATTCCACAGCCTGGATGGTCCGTGGGGTCGCAAACAGTCGTACGTGACTGAGCAACTTTCATTTTTGATGAAAAGTTGATATTATCAATAAAGATGAACGTAAATCATTTTTAAACAGATATGCTTATATTCTACAATAAGGTAGATTTGAAATCAAAATGTTTTATCATACTGCTTTACTTAATTTTACTTAAATCTAGAATATGTAGAAATCTCACTTCTTTATTATTTACTATAGTACTTGTTAGGTAAAGACGACAAGGACACCAAAAGAATATCTATCTAACAAGCTTTTAGAAGGAGGCAGGTCCAGGAAGTCCACACGCGGACCACGCTGGAAGTTTGTTTATTATGCATGCTGCAGGGGGATGGCCAGGTTAGTGGATGGGGGTTTGGATAGGTTGCCTGTTTGTGGCGGCGCAGGCTGATAGGTTTATCTATGCAGCTGGGGCTGGGTGGCTTTGGCGGCGAAGTGTGCTGTCATTGGTCCCCAGGATCCAGGAGCCTCCCTCCGCTAGGGACTCCCTGACAGCGGGGGAGAGGAGGGGCGGCCCATCATGGTCCCCAGGGTCCGACCTTACAGTACTAACATGACATAATGTTTGGGAAATTATTTAGAAATTATATACAGTATGAAATTACATTGATATAAGTGAAATTAAAGTTAAAATGTGATAGGAAAGTATTGGGCTTTACTCTTTTTTTTTGAGATATAAATGCATAAATTTAGGTTATCAACAAAGACCCTTATTCCTAAATAACCAATAAGCTTATGAAATGCACTCAGAAGGCCCAGTCGTGATTGCACTAAGTTTTCAAGACCTTGATTAAGTGTCTATTCTGCTCCAGCCCCCATCCCCAGATGTCAGACCAAAATTACTGCAGGCACTTTGATGACTGACCCATTGGTCTGTAAGCATCAGGACTCGTTTCCCCTGAGCATCCCAGCCAGCTATTATTTAGAACTGAGATGGGTCATTTGACTTTTCAGTTTTGCTTTCTTATCTTTGAACTGATAACAAGAATCTGGCTGATGGTTTTTCAGAAAAACTCTCCACACTTAGAGTATTAAATTGGGGAGTGATTCTTCTCCCTAGAGAATCAAGACTACAGGAGCAAACAGAAATGCACCATGGCTCCGTAGAAGTGACGCTTGAGCATTATCACGTTAAACATTAAATACCGATACAGCTTCCAAAAGCAATCTCTAATATACATATATTGATTTAAAATTGTGCTAAAGTGTCAGTTCTGATATTCCGATTATAGTTAAAATAGATCTGGGAGATGAAAAAATATCCATCAGAAAAACACCCTTTCAATATATAGAAATAATTCCATTTCCCTAAACGGATAAACAAAGGAACAAACAAACAAAGTCTTACATGAAGAAGTCCCTTCTTGTCTTGACTTTAGTTACTCACACCAGATTTCACCTCGGCAGAATGGTTTTCAGATCAACTCGTCTTCACATATTAAAACAAGGACCTGCCCCTCCGCCCTTGACTGGTGTCCAGTCTTAAAGGATGAGTGAGCAAGTCTTAGGATTGCCTCCCTCTTCGGGCCTGAGATGAACGAAAGGAAGTAGATCCACCAGGCACTCACCCTGAGGATGTCCTTGTCTGGTTCCAGACAAAAAGCACATATTCTGTTTATTTTCTTAAGAGTAATTTGCTTAAACAAATTATATAAATGTACCAAATTACATGTTTACATAGTAATTAAATAATAATAATACTCAGATTCCAAGTTAAGATGCTAATTTCAGCTTCCAAAATATACTTTAAAATAATTATTTTCTCTATCTAATAATTATTATCCAATTACCTGGTGCATACTCTACCTCATATAACAGGAAAAGTAAAACTTTGATATGATTAAGCAAAGCAAAAAAAAAAAAAAAAAGCTCATGTCCACACATCCCTTCAAGGTTATAACACAAGAGCATTTTCATTCTGATAGTTGTCCCTTAAACTGATGCAAATTTAAATGCTGTTTTCATGAGCTCCAGTTTTATTTTTGAATCATCTCTAAGAGAATTATTAACTCTCTTTAAAGTCCTTAAGGTAATACTTTGCATTTATAGTCATTGCAATTTGGTAAACACTAACTGTGGTGCTGGAGAAGACTCTTGAGAGCCCCTTGGACTGCAAGGAGGTCCACCCAGTCCATCCTGAAGGAAGTCAGTCCTGAATGTTCATGGGAAGGACTGCTACTCAGACTGAAGTTGCAATACTTTGGCCACCTGATGCAGAGAGCCAACTCATTAGAAAAGCCCATGATGCTGGGAAAGATTGAAAGTAGGAGGAGAAGGGGACGACAGAGGATGAGATGGCTGGATGGCATCACTGACGTGATGGACATGAGTTTGAGCAAGCTCTGGGAGTTGGTGATGGACAGAGAGGCCTGGTGTGCTGCAGTCCATGGGGGTCACAAAGAGCTGGACATCACTGAGCGACTGAGCAAGAATAGGACTAGATATGTAAACCACAAACACTGAATTGAAGTAAGAAAATATTTGCATAAAAGCTAGATACAGGGACCTAATGTTTGTATTTAGGGTCCGAAATAACATCGTATCTAAAACAGTCTATCTGTTAAGACCACCCCTGTTCCTTTGAATACTGTGGTCCTGTGGCATTCCTTCTTCTTGCTTTAAAAGACGCAGCTCAGAGTTCTAGTGTGGCTTCATTGAATGAAAGCTTTCTTTAGAAATAAATTGATAGGATGCATCTGTCTGTGTGTTATTTACTTATAATCATTTTTAGTTACAACTCAAATCGAAGAGAACAATTACCATTTTAATTTATAGTTTTATCAACATATTTCATTCTGAGTGGTAAGTAAAAGATGCATTTTGTTGACTATGAAAATAATCTCCCTGTCCTCCCTGCATATTTTTTCAGCTTCATGGACACACGTGTCCAGCTTTTGTTTTTTGTGCTTTTCCCCACGTGTCCAGGATTTGAATGGCAGCACGCCACAAACAAAATGATTAAATACCAGCTTGCCCTTTTGTCTCGTGTGCAGCCCTGGAGCTTATTTGGTGTGAGAGATAACTGAGCAACTCTACCCCACGTGGGAAGGAAGAAGCCTCGACACAGTGCCAACGCCCTGACATTGCCCCGGCGACCCGGGAACAGGCCCTCGGAAAAGAGTGAAGACAGGAAAATGGCTCCCCACGGAAGAAGGTAAGAATTTCTCTAATATCAGAATGAGTGAGCAAATCAAGAGGACCACGGCTCTGCTGCTGTTTAAAAGACCCCAGAAAACAGTGTAGACATCTCAGGGATGTTATCCTAGTGAGTGAAAGTTGTATTAATCGTTTGGTGCCGTGAACAAGGGTCCTTTCACACAGTGCAATTTTTCTGTATATTTCAATTCTCTCAATCTATTTGAGGCATTTACTGTATTTTTTTCCAGAGAATAAAGTGAAGGGAGAAACACATCATCAAATACTTTCTGATAATGATCCTTAGAAAATTCCAACTCAAAAGGGGGAATATCTTCTTTGTTGGGAGGTCATCTTTGAAATGTCACTGACAAGAGGAAGAAGGGGATGTCCACATTACATGTTTGAAAGAAGAAGGAAGAGGTCTTTGATCTTTGAGTTCTGAATACCAGACTCAGCTTATAATTTTATTAAAACCAAGAACCTATGGAAACCCTAAAGCAGCAATGCGGTCTTGGTTAATGGGTGGTCCCTAAATCAGGGAATTAGCAGACATTTATTAGAGTCCAGGTCAAGCACTAACAAGCTAAACATTTTTAATGAGTTGTTTAATCTATTTAAGCATCATTACTAACAACAGAATAAAAGTGACCTCTTTCAGAGATGGAGGGAAAATAATATAGCAAAATAAATATCAAATAGAAATATCTTTTGAAAAATTCAAACTTTAATTGCACTCTCCAGTTAATAATCCTTTCGTTACATGAGTATATCGTTTTCACATAAAAAATGTTTGCATAATTGGGGAAAAATCCATACACATTTTTACTTCTCTCATTTTCTTCTGAAGTTGAGACAAAGCTTTTTCCAAAGTGGGTTGATTTTGCTACCACTAGCTGCAAGATGCCTAATTCATACGCTCAATACTTAGTATATTGAACAATAAATTTTTAATGCAGAATATTAAAATAAAATCCATACATTTATTCAAACATATTACCAAAAGACGGCAATGTATTTATTGGTATAATGCTCAACGTAAGAAAAAGAAACAGAGCTGTAATCCATTTATCCCACTGGCCCCATCTAGTCCAGCCAATGATTATAGCAGATGTGAATTAAATGTAGGTATATTTGCAATTAGACTAAAAGGCAACACGGACCATATCTGGGCAGGGGCCTGCCAGCTTCGCAAATGTTAATGCCATGAGAGTCTGGATTCTGCAGTCACCGTTGCTAGAATAACATGCGTTTGCTGTCAGCGCTCCTGTGTTAAAACAAATTAGCCAGATGATTAATGAATATCAAAAACAGCGTGTGGCTTCTCTGTGCTGAAGTCTCACCCAGTGTGAAAGCCACTGGCCTCCAAGTCAGTGAGATAATTTCTGGATCAAATCATGCTGCTGTGGACTTCAGAAGCATGCAGAAAAATGTTTCCAACCACTGAATTGCGTCTGATTGCCGGATAGCGTATGCTCCTCACTTCATAACAGATGGAAGCCAGAGTCGACAGTATTTGTTTTTGTTCCTGTTATTTGTTTTTAGGACAAAACAGAAGGAGATTATTTCACTTTTTAAAAAGTGAACCAATTTGACCCAGAGTAAAAAGTGGGAGGATCAAAGAGCTATAATCTGATAGACTGATTTTCTAACAAATACTACCCTGGGCTTCAGTAAGAACTGGAGATCTACAAGTACCCCTCTTTCCACTTGCTTAAAAGCAGAAATTCTCTAACTTTCTTCTTTGCAACCAATAAATGTCCAAAGGTAAAATATAAAGATGCAAATGAAATTAACCTTCATAAGACTGTTGCTACTAAGTCACTTCAGTCATGTCTGACTCTGTGCGACCCCATAAATGGCAGCCCACCACGTTCCGCCATCCTTGGGATTCTCCAGGCAAGAACACTGGAGTGGGTTGCCATTTCCTTCTCCAGTGCATGAAAGTGAAAAGTGAAAGTGAAGTCGCTCAGTCATGTCTGACTCTTCCAGATCCCACGGACTGTAGCCTACCAGGCTCCTCTGTCCATGGGATTTTCCAGGCAAGAGTACTGGAATGGGGTGCCATTGCTTTAAGATTGTTAGGTCACATTTATTAAGATGAAAATCCAAATACACATATATAATATATATTGATATATTGACAATAATATTTATAGTTTTGTTTTATATTTATAAACCTTTGTGTATATACACATGCATATATACACATATATTTTGCTAGTTATGTTATATGAAAATATTATTTTATATATCTATGTATGTGCATATGTACACAATTTGGAAGGCATTATCTATTATCACAGGAAATAGCAAAAACTTATATTCACATTCAATAATTCTGCTGCTTTAAACTGATTCTCAAAAAGGTATTTAACAGAAGTAATAAAATGCCACATTAGGATGTCCCTACCAAAACTCATTCTAAAAGCAAAGATGGGAAGCAAACCGGTATTTAACCTTAAAGGAAAGACTGACTAAATTTTATTAAACCAATATGATTTGATGTGCCATTTCTATATAAATTATAAAAATAAAAGTAGTTGAATACTTTTATCTCCTTTTATGATTTATTTTAAATAAATTATCTATTGTAATTATAATATGTTCTGTGGTATAATGTGACAGCGTGTCTAATTTTGTTGTCAAAGGGTTTATTACCAACTGACTGAGTACTATTTACTGAGTAAGTGTGAAGTTCTGATGAATATGAATAGTTAGAGAAGTTATATTTTTAAAAACATAATAATTTTTGGACAACTTCCTCATAATTATGCTTCTTGTTCCAAATGGTCTAAATGTTTAGATATTTTTATATTAACTTTGGCAATTTATCATTATCACTGAATAGAAACTTTACTTAATTTACAAAATAACTTGTAAAGATTTCATCGTTTGAGTTTTTCCATTGGGGAAAATAGTGCTACCTTGTAATTCAGTATCTTTTTCCTGGTCTTTCATTATGCTTTATTGAATTTTTAGCTCAGTTTTAATAAGTTTGTTAAGGTCACTCTTAGGAGAGTATGAGCTTTTCTCATGGAAACATATGTTTTTATATTTTCTGATTTTTTGCAGATATATTAGAAACCTACTGAGTTTTGAGTATTAAATTACACCCTGTTTATTTTGAGCTCCATTACTAGGTCAGTTCTTTTTTCCCTCCAGAAGATAGTCACAAAAACATCAAATAATTATAAAGTATCTGCACATTTGTGTTTTAAGGGTTATTGTATTGATTAAAAATACCACATTTTAAAAATGTCAGTTATCTTGATTTGTGTTTGGTTTTTCTTTTTTAACTTTGAAAAAGTTTAAAATAATTTAGAAAAAAAAAGTAAAAATAATTTCTCCCCAACGTCCCATATGCCCTTCACTTGGCCTCCCCAGCTGTTATTATACATACCCATAATATGATCAAAACCAGGAAAAGAAGGACAGTTCTACCAAGTCATCTACCAGCTTTCTTCAAATGCCTTCCCACCATTGTCCCCTTTTAGGGCCAAGGTGCAATTTAAGGTCAGATGTTGCATTTAACTGTTTCATTTCCTTAGTCCTTTCGTTGGGGACAGTTTCAAAGTCTTTCTTTGCTTTTCATGACCTTGATGCTTTTGAAGCATAGTGGAGTGGCTTGATCTGAGGTAGAATGTCTTTCTTTAGGTCCATGTGATAATGTCACATGATTAGAATGAAATTATTGGAGAAGGCAATTGGAAAAGGCACCCTACTCTAGTACTCTAGCCTGGAAAATCCCAGAGACGGGGGAGCCTGGTAGGTTTTCTTTGCTTTTCATGACCTTGATGCTTTTGAAGCATAGTGGAGTGGCTTGATCTGAGGTAGAATGTCTTTCTTTAGGTCCATGTGATAATGTCACATGATTAGAATGAAATTATTGGAGAAGGCAATTGGAAAAGGCACCCTACTCTAGTACTCTAGCCTGGAAAATCCCAGAGACGGGGGAGCCTGGTAGGCTGCAGTACATGGGGTCGCACAGAGTTGGACAAGACTGAGCGACTTCACTTTCACTTTTTACTTTCATACATTGGAGAAGGAAATGGCAACCCACTCCAGTGTTCTTGCCTGGAGAATCCCAGAGACGGGGGAGCCTGGTGGGCTGCCATTTATGGGGTCGCACAGAGTCGGACACGACTGAAGTGACTTAGCAGCAGCATGCATTTTTTTGGCCAGAGTATCTCAGAAGTGATGCATCTTCTTACTGTAGTAAGGAGTGAGGGCATACACGCTGTCTACATGTCTTATTACAGGGGATGCTCACCGTGATCACGTCAGCCTTCCCCACTGTAATTGCTACATTTCCTTTTAAAACTCATATGTATACTGTGGACAAATAATTCAAGACTGTCCAGATATCCTATTTTCCATTCTACTTTTTGCCTGCTAATTTTAGTGGCCATTGGTGACTTCTGCTTGTGGCAACTGTTAGTCCTTGTTGGCAGGAGCAGTTCTTACTAGTTTCATGTGTCTGCCATTCCTTCTGTGCTTACTAGCTGAAATTCTGTGTGATTCAAGAGCTTTTCCATTTCCTTCATGTGTTTGTGCTTTTAATCATTTGCATTAACTGGGATTCATCAATATTGATTTCACGAGTTATAGCCCATCATTATTACTGTTTATTTTGCTCTCCACATTGTTCCAGATGTGATCATTAGGAGCTTCTTCCTTTGACATACATACTCCCAACAATTTTTTTAACACTTTTTTTTTTTTTATGGGCAAAACAATCTTGTTTTCTCAGACTTATATTTTCCTTGCTCCCACGCCTTGCCCAAGGAATCTTGGTTCATCTTATTTGAAAATGATATTTAAAAAACCAAGATCTGTGACCTTGGTGTGATCATTGCTAGTAGTTAACTCACTAAGTTGTGTCCGACTCTTGCGACCCCATGGAGTAGCCTACCAGGCTCCTATTTCCACGGAGTTCTCCAGGCAAGAATACTGGCGTGGGTTGCCTTTTCCTTCTCCAGGGGTTCTTCCTGACCCAGGAATCGAACCCAGGTCTCCTACATTGCAGGCAGATTCTTGACTGACTGAGCTGTGAGGGAAGCTTGTTTCAAGACCCTCTCAAAGATGGAGCTAAGAAATATTTGTATGTGATGCATAACTGACCGTCTGGGCTCATTAAACTAAGAGGTCATCCACCTCCGACTTCAGTCTCACCCACAGGACTCACACTAGCCTTCCTCCTTTCCTTACTTGTAAATGCTGTCTCCAGCAATGTGAAACCTGGCTCTCATTTCACACAGTATATTTTTATTATGTGCCCCATCCCGGGATACACATAGGACGGCTTTAGTGTTGTAGCCTATTTCCTAACTAAAGAGCCACGTTGTATAGACTTCTTTAGGCTATGGCCATATAGGATAAGGATTTTACCTCCTAGGACAGTCAAACACTTGCACCTTTTTACTTAATATTTATCTTTCCCAACCCACTCAATTTGATTATGTTATTCATTAGTAATATGGCTGGGTATTATTAGTGTTTGTACTCCATTTGGGTTCTTTCTTAAAAAGCTGGTTGATTTTGTTGATTTGTTGTCTATTATACACACACACAAAAGCAAATTCAAAAACATCATTGTTTTCATTACATCTAATGAAAGCTGTCTTCTCAGCCGTCAGGCTCCCTACCCTGGTTGGAATCCTCTTTTTTCATATAATCACTACCGCTAGTTTCTGGCTTATTTGTTCTGGATTTCATCTTGTTAAATGAGAAAATGCATATGTATTTTCTTGTGTTCCATCTTTCTTTTATGAAGGATACTATAGAAAAATTCATTCATATTTTCAAGCAATAGTAAATCCCAGAAAGCACGCCATCTCAGGCCATAGTAGGGAGATGAAATTATTGGAAGAGGCACTCCACTCCAGTACTCTGGCCTGGAAAATCCCAAGGACGGGGGAGCCTGGTAGGCTGTAGTCCATGGGGTCGCTTATCCCGTTTTACAGTTGCACATTATCCCGCCACGCAAACGTGCCATCACTGATGTAACTGCTTGCTTAGAGTCATTTCCTTGTTTTCAGTGCCTTGCAGTGATGAATAATGATGCATGAATAATTTTATGCTCATATATGTCTGTACAGATTTGTACAAGTGGGTTTGCTGGGTCAAAAAAGGAAATATATGGATAGTTTGACAGGTATTGCTGAGTTTCCCTCTGGAAAATTTGTGGGGATTATGTATGTGCAATCAAAGTATGAGAGAGTTTATTTTCCCTCATCCTCACTAAGCAGAATTTTTTACTTTTCACAAATCTAAGAGAAAAATTATATCTTAGTGATTTTTTATATGTATTGTATAAATCATGAAAGAGATTAAACATATTTTGTATGCTATAGGCCATTTTCAAATCTTTATATGTATACACTATAACTTTTAATAATAATGATTGTACCTATCTCCAAATTTACTCTGCTGATTCTAGGGTAAGTGCTTCTATTGATTTTGATTTCTTAGTTTTGAGAAAGATATTTCTTATTCTGCATTTTTAAAAATAACAATTTAATATAAAATTCATCCAGTGAGACCT
>SJYC01088352.1:0-12470 GCA_006408675.1 Madoqua kirkii
GACCTTTTATCATCTTATAAATGTATTCATGGACATACTAAAATGTATTACACATATAATTTCCTTTTAAATAACTGCTTCATCTTAATTGCATTATATTATTTATCAATTAAAATTATATCAGTTTAGTGACTTAGATTCACTTTGTTTTGTTCTGTTTTGATTAGACTTTTCTTGGGAGAATTTGGGCCCACATTTACTATGAGCAAAATGGCGATAGCAAAGCACAGAATGAAGAGTTATGTTTTAATCCCTTCTTCCAAGTTATAGGAAACAAAAATGTCTATATGAATACATTTGCATTTGTATGAGTGTGTATGAATATGCACATATGCACACGTATCCACCCTCACTCCTTAACAAAGTGTATCCTATCGAACCTGAATCCACACTCTAATATGCGTCAGCATTACGTAGCATTATAGTTAAACATAGCGTACAGCTTATTCCAGCAAAGTAGTTCATATCCAGTTCTGAACTCAGATTAACCAAAAAAGAGGAGGCCATGAATACTTTCATTTTTCACTTGGGCTTTGTCGATCTGTTAAAGGAACGTGGGGACTTAATGGCTTAGAGGAAGACATCGCGATATACATCTTTCATTTATGGGTTGACTTTCTTTTCACTTTGCATTATCCCTGTGAAAGCAATGCCTGCTCCTTGTAGGAAATGAGACCATCTGAATGTCACTGAAACATCCCCTTCCTAGCTATCGCCCTGCTGACAACATCCTAGTGGCCATTACGTGGCTATGATATTTGGGCTGAGATCTCAGTGGTGTCACGAGTAAAAGCAAATAAAAGGACATGTGTATTTTCTCTGCTAATGAAATAACCTAAATACTTCAACCCTTTTCATCACAACATGTCACCACTAATAGACCGAAAATATGCATATGATCGGCTGTTCCTTCACATTTTCGTCTTTATTGTGTTTTACTTTTTAAACATCTACCTTTTATTACTTCCTAGATCACATACCTGAACGGAATCAGAGCAAAATCCAACCACAAGTAACTGGTGTCGTAATCAAAATATATCTCTAGAGGTTTCCCGTTTGTTTTTCTGTCTGTACGCATGCGGTCTATAGACTCGTGGTGTTTAAAAACATGTATGCGTGAAATACCCACCTCCGCAGCTTTTGCAAAACCACCCCTTTATTCTACAGAACATGCTGAATTGCACACGGGGGTCAGTGTGACACATGCACATCTTGCAAAATAAAGTGCAACATCAACAAGAGGCAGCTTCTTAGACAGGAGTCAGGCCCGGTTACTATCTGAGTCACAGGAAGAGAGTAAATCCCAGTTCTCTCACTGTCGGGTCCTTACAGAGTGTTTAGGAACAAGAAACGTGCATTCTAATGAAGACAGCTGGTATTTCCCCCAGCCACAGCACACAGTGGCGGTTTGAGTAAGGTCCATATGCGTCTATCTTAGGGAGAAACTAAGATGTAGGTCACTTGTTTAAAGAGTTAACATAAGCGATATCCATATGTCTCTTTGGCTTAGGGGGAAAAATGTTCCCGGAAGTCTTCTTTTGAAATGGGAATAATGAAAAGAAAAATGGTCTCCCTAAGCTGATGCACTGGATGCGGTATTTAGTAGGCTGTGCTGTATGTGAAATGCCCTGTCCTCCCCTTCCCTGTTTATGTGTTGGCTTTGGCTCCCTTAGGTCTTG
This sequence comes from Madoqua kirkii, assembly GCA_006408675.1. Classification (NCBI taxonomy): domain Eukaryota; kingdom Metazoa; phylum Chordata; class Mammalia; order Artiodactyla; family Bovidae; genus Madoqua; species Madoqua kirkii. Next base: position 1,680 of record SJYC01088352.1, read on the forward strand.
TTTGCTGTGCAGGCTTTTTTCTAGTTGTGCAAGCAAGGGCTGCTCTCCAGCTGTGATGCGAGGGCGCCTCAGCAACGCAGCTTCTCTTGTTGTGGAGCACGGGCTCTGGAATACAGAGGTTCAGGAGCCGTGGTGCAGGGGCTTAATTGCTCCGGGCATGTGGGATCTTCCCAGACCAGGGATTGAACCCACGTCCTTGGCAGGCAGATTCTTTACCACTGCACCTCCAGGGAAGTCCCTAATGTTCTATTTTTATTCGTCTAATACTGGCTAAAGCTAAACACTCACTTTGTGAAATACAAACCCCTGGTTCCCTCTAAGCGATTATATAAGGGAAAGAATCCCTTGGCCAAACTTCCATTATCGTAAGCTTTAAATTTCAAGTCTACTGAAATGTCCATTGACATGTTTGATGGATGTTAAGCCAATTTTTTTTTAATTTCTAATTTATTTGAAAGATTTCCCATCCAGGATTATGTATAGGAGCATCCTTTAACACACACACACACACACACACACACACACACACACACACACTACTCTGCTAATTTCTAATTTATTTGAAAGATTTCCCATCCAGGATTATGTATAGGAGCATCCTTTAACACACACACACACACACACACACACACACACACACACACACACACACTACTCTACCTCTCTGAGATGCTCCAGCAGCTCACATTCTTTATCCAGGAAGGCATTTGGTATTCACCTGAGACTCTGTATTCACTTTCCCAGCCCTCTCTCCAGCTTTCTCATGATTCACACAAACACAGACACAGACACAGACACATACACACACACACACACACACACACACACACACACACACTACTCTACCTGAGACTTCCTGTATTGTCTTTCCCAGCCCTTTCTCTCCAGCTTATTCATGATTCTCACACATACACATACACACACACTCACACACTCACACACTACTCCACCTGGGACTTCCTGTATTCTATTTCCTAGTCCTGTCTCCAGTTTATTCATGATTCACACACACACATACACACACACACACCACACACACATACAGATACTACTCTACCTGAGACTTCCTGTATTGTCTTTCCCAGCCCTTTCTCTCCAGCTTATTCATGATTCTCACACACACACACCGATCATAGGAGAATCTTGTATATGTATATGTTCAAGATTTCATGTGATTTTGCTGGCGTTCTCATTTCACCAAACAGGAGACCTTCATTCTGAAAAACAGTCACCATTACTCTCCAGTTTCAAGTCTGCGCAGCTTCTTTACCACTCAAATGTGCATCTCTGAAACTACTGTCTGATTTTATTTTCACTTCGGCACCAAGCATGATGCCTGTTACCGAGAGGGGCTGCCAAGGTGCGTGAGGAGAAGGCGCGTGGCATTTTCCTCTCACCGCCCCCTTTTCTCGAGCCGTCTCTTCCAGGAGCCAGTTGCCTCCCGTGACTTTGTTTGCACATATTTCCTCAGGAACTGGAGATTTAAAGTCACTTTTTGATTTTTTAAGAGTTACTTGTTTAACCCAGAAAATCTAAAGTAACCAAAGAAAAGGAGGATTTGAGAGGTTTTTATGCAAACTAAGCTTAAAAATGCAAAATAAAACTTGAAGAGAGATTGAAAATATTGCTGAATTTCTATACAGTAAGTATCCTATTGAAACATTTGATGATATAAGTAGAAATCTGGAGGAATTTGGAATTAAGGCGCGAGCTGACCGAGCAGTTAGGCGGAAGTCTGAGAATAGGATTTTTCCTTGTTACTCGAGTTTCTTACTTTGCCCGCAACTCTTTATGGCCGTGTTACATGTTTACAGTTTCTCTCTTGCCAGAACAGAGAGTAAGACGAGATAAATATGCGGACTTTTCCGACACTAAGACTCTCTGATACTGTGATTGACTTTCAGCCCATATATAATACTATAAATGCTGCTTAGCCAAGTGACATAGTAAATGCTATATAAATTGGTTTAATCTCTGGCTTTAGAAACACAATTAGCCCATCACAACATATTAAACAACTAGATTTTTATAATGCATGTGAATGTACCGGTATAACCTGGTTATGTTTGAAAGGGGGTGTTAGTCAAACCTCTGGTACCATCAGTTGGGGGAAATTCCCACCCTAAGAGAAATGCTGAATCAAAAGGCAAAGCAGCTTTTTCTTGGTACTGTTTCTTGGCAGCTTTTTTGTGTATTCTTATTTGCACTCTTGCCACATGGCGCCTGGGAAACTCACTTTTCTTCCATTCTGTTTCCTTGTGCCTGACTCATCTCTCCCAAGTTCAGAAACACCTGTAGTTTTACGCTGGCTCTGGAGGGTCTTGAGCAGAAACTTTTCCTTTTATCACTTCCCATCGGTGACCCTAAGTAGACGACACCCATCAGACAGTTTTAAATGGAACATTTTCTGTAGCATCTACTGTGCTTTTAAATGTCATTAGATTAGTATCATCATCCTCATCTTCAGATGAAGGTCCTCTGTCTCAGAAAGATTGTCGCCTTTGATGCAGGTCCTGCAGCTGTAAAATGATGCCGCCAGATTCTGACCCTTGAACTTGAGTCCTCGACAGACACCTCACTCCACAACCTTCAGGAATTCTGGGTCTGACAGCCCTCTCTGATAATTATGCGTAGGCTAAACGTTACACTCTTTCACTGAAATTACCAGAACTTCAGGGTAGAACTCACTCAACACACATTCGGAACAGAAGCAAATTTGCGTGGGTATCAGTCTTTCAGTCTATCCAAAAGCACTCAGCTGTAGCTAAAAGAAGCGTAACAATCAAAAGTCACTCAAGCTTATGTCCAGTAATAGGTGCCTTTTTAATCAAATGTGTTTTTATTGAATTCTCTTTTGTGCATCAAGTGGCCTCAGTGCAGGTTTTCAATGCATTTGGCTCCTTGTTGTTAGAACAGCGTGTTTTAAGGGAGGACGATCAGGGAACTTTTATTAAAACAGTGGCACAAGCCTGGAGAGTGAAGAGAAGCAGGTTGCAGTGTGGAGGCAGAAAGAGATCCCCGGGCTCCATCATTTATTTTCATTTGTTTTAATCTTTGTCTCTCATCACGAAGCCTAGAATAATAGTGCTCCGAGGGCCGATGCTAAAGAAACAGAAGGAAATTGAGGTTCATTGTGTCCGGGGCACACACCACCAGCCTCGCCAGGAAAGGAAGGGGAATCTGAGAGATCTCAGGACAATTACAATTTGATTTCCATATCCTTCACTGACAGTGTGCTACCTACCTGCTGTGGGATTTCAGCCCCTTGCCATGTCACAGTTCCTCCAGAAGGGCCTGGGCCCGCTGTGAGCAATTGACTCGTAAGTTTACCCGGGTAACTGACTACTTGGCTCTTCGCGCTTGGTGCCTTGTCATTTCGAAGAATGAAAAATCTGGCATTATGAATAAGGCGAATAGAAGAAGTTGGATGCTCTAGGTAGTGAAGAGAGGCTGAATTTTTCTTCTTGGCATTTATTGGGTTAATTGGTGTCCCCCCCCCACCTGCCCCGCCTCCCTTAACATACACTGAGTAGTTATACAATATAAAAAGCTCTTTTTCATATCCCTTCAGCATGTACTGGGACTCCACATATAGAATACCCCCTCCCCCACAAAAAAAATTCAGACGGTGCCAAAATCTACATTTTCATTTGGCGAACTAGTTAAATCTATTCATAATCTGGTGCCTGAATCAGATTTCAGAGCCGACTAGACTGCCTTGGCTCCTGGTTTTTGTTGCTCGACCTGTCGCCGACTGAATTTAGCTATGATGTTACATCTCTCGCTGTAGAAAATTTCTAATAAGGGTGGCCTGTTTTTCTTTGCCATTGAAGGCTTCATACACAAGATTCAGCATTTCCGACCAGGGGCCCTTCTGGAGCCACCATGGAACATTTTTGGGAAAGAAACTCCTTGTTTCTTTAGCTTTCCACGCCCTCCTTCTCCCTTGAAATGTTCGATTTAACGGCTCTAGCACCACATAAAACTCATGTGCCCACCAGTGAGCAAACTGCGCAGAGAACGTTGTCAGGAATCAGGAGGCACGAAGATTTTAGGGATTAGTTGTAAAAACACATGGGATTTCTCTATTTGCGACACAGGGAGACTGTTGGAAGAAAGGGCAGAGGGAGGCTGGGTCCCCAGTTACCCAGGGTGAGGGCTCCTTCCTTCTGGAGGGATATTCAGAGAGAGAAGAAAAGTCAGTAGAGAAAAAAGAGAGGATCAGAAGGCAGTTGCTAAAACACCATGGAGTGGGAGACTCATTTGACATGAGAGAATAATGTTTGGGCTTCTCCGGGGGTTCAGACGGTAAAGAATCTGCCTGCAGTCCAGGAGACTAGGTTGGATCCCTGGGTTGGGAAGATCCCCTGGAGAAGGAAATGGCAACCTGTTCCAGTATTCTTGCCTGGAAAATCCCATACACAGAGGAGCTTGGTGGGCTCCAGTCCCTGGGGTTGCAAAAAGTTGGACCTGACTGAGTGACTAACACTTTCACATTAACAAACGTTCAATAATGATTGGATTGTTAAACATTAGGAGGTGAACATGGAATTCAGTTTACTATGGATGGCCCAGGTATGATTACTGTTGTCATATATGGTTTATAATTCAGATGATAAATCACAGGTTTATCCTATACATTATTTTATTCAAGAAGCCCATGATAAGTTTACTGCTTTAATGAGTGCATTTTTCATTAAATTATAGGAAATATTAGCCTAATTTTTTCTTTTCTCAAACATCAGGAAGTTTTGTTATTCCATAAAGAGATTAAAAGTATCATTTCAGTTCAGTTTGTCAGTCATGTCCAACTCTTTGCGACCCCATGGCCTGCAGGATGCCAGGCCTCCCTGTCCATCACCAGCTCCTGGAGCTTGTTCAAATCCATGTCCATTGAGTCGCTGATGTCATCCACCCATCTCATCCTCTGTTGTTCCCTTCTCCTCCTGCCCTCAATCTTTCCCAGCATCAGGGTCTTTTCAGTGAGTCAGTTCTTCATATCAGGTGGCCAAAGTATTAGAGCTTCAGCATCAGTCTTTCCAATGACTGTTCAGGACTGATTTCCTTCAGGATTGACTGGTTTGATCTCCTTGCAGTCCAGGGGACTATCAAGAGTCTTCTCCAACCCACAGTTCAAAAGTGTCAATTCTTTGGCTCCCAGCTTTCCATATAGTCCAACTCTCACATCCATACATGACTACTGGAGCACCTTAGCTTTGACTAAAAGGACCTTAAAAGTATGTTGTACCCTTATTTACTTAAATACAACTGTAGGGTTTTATTTACAGCCATATTAGAACAGTTATTGGAAATCAACAGGATGATCAAGTGTTGCTACTGCTGCTAATTCGCTTCAGTCGTGTCCAACTCTGAGTGACCCCATAGACGGCAGCCCACCAGGCTTCCCTGTCCCTGGGATTCTCCAGGCAAGTACACTGGAGTGGGTTGCCATTTCCTTCTCCAATGCATGAAAGTGAAAAGTGAAAGTGAAGTCACTCAGTAAGTGTCCAACTCTTTGTGATCCCATAGACGGCAGCCCACCAGGCTCCCCTGTCCCTGGGATTCTCCAGGCAAGAACACTGAAGTGGATTGCCATTTCCTTCTCCAATGCATGAAAGTGAAAAGTGAAAGTGAAGTCGTTCAGTCCTGTCCGACTTTTTGCAACCCCATGGACTGTAGCCTTCCAGGCTCCTGCATCCATGGGATTTTCCAGGCAAGAGTATTGGACTGGGGTGCCATTGCCTTCTCTGGATCAGGAGTTGGCAAGATGGTAAATGTTTGGTATCTGTGGGTCAGAGCCTCTGTTACAGTTATCTACTCTGCTAACATAGTACGTCAGAGCAGCCGTAGGCCATACATAAACAGAGACAGAGGTGGGCTTCCCAGGTGGCGCTACTGGTAAAGAATTCATTTGCCAATGCAGGAGAGGCAAGAGAGACAGATCGATTCTTAGGTCCAGAAGATCCTCTGGAGAAGGAAATGACACCCTGGTATTCTTGCCTGGGAAATCCCATGGATGGAGGAGGCTGGTGGGCAATAGTCCACGGAGTTGCCAAGAGCCCAACATGACTAAGCAACTAAACAGACACACGGTCGTGCTGCAGTGAAGCCTTCTTTACAGTAAAGATGATGGGCTGCGTTTACCGGTGAACCCGAGACTGCACGTCTAATTTAGAGCACACAGCCATGGGGCTGGGTTGGGATTATGTTGACAAATAAAAAGGCAGGCTACCATACAATGATCGCACTGTACGAAATGACACACATCGGTCTAATATGTTAAGAGATGTCTGGGTTGTAAAATCACTAGTCATTTAGGTGGTGTCCATGCACACTCCTATGGTTTTCCCAGCTTTTCAGGGGGCTTTGCACTGAGCGTTATTTTACTCTTCTACTAAGGAAAAAAAGTGGACGGAGAAAGCCCAGTATCCCAGGTCATGAGGTCACTGTCAAGTGTGTACGGACATGTTTCTATGGCGCGTGCTCTGCCTCATGCACATCGGGCTGGATGTGGGGTCCAGCACTAAGCAGCTGGGCACTGGGACCACACTGGTCAGCTGTTTCTTATCTTAGCTTCTTCTTCTGTCCACAGAGACCATCAGGAGGAATTACCTCATGAGGTTCCTGAAGCTTGGGATCCTCTAGAGAAGGTTCTTAGAACAAGATCTTGCACATCTTCAGTAATATAGTTCTTTTTTATGTTCTTTTTAGCCATACTCAATGAGTCTCTCACTGAAGATTTTAAAGGTTCCCTGAGAAAATATGGGAAAGATTTTTATTTTACTTATAGTTTATGAGTATGCTAGGTCAAGGAGAACAAGAAAATAGCAGGATCTGTTTTAGAAATCTTCAGTTCAGTTCAGCCGCTCAGTCGTGTCCGACTCTTTGTGACCCCATGAACCGAAGCACACCAGGCCTCCCTGTCCGTCACCAACTCCTGAGTTTACCCAAACTCATGTCCATTGAGACGATGATGCCATCCAAACATCTCATCCTCTGTCGTCCCCTTCTCCTCCTGCCCCCAATCTTTCCCAGCATCATGGTCTTTTCCAATGAATCAGCGCTTCACATCAGGTGGCCAAATTATTGAAGTTTCAGCTTCAGCATCAGTCCTTCCAGTGAATACCCAGGACTGATCTCCTTCAGAATGGACTGGTTGGATCTCCTTGCAGTCCAAGGGACTCTCAAGAGTCTTCTCCAGCACCACAGCTCAAAAGCATTAATTCTTCGGCCTTCAGCCTTCTTTATGGTCCAACTCTCACATCTGTACATGACCACAGGAAAAACCATAGCCTTGACTAGACAGACTTTTGTTGGCAAAGTAATGTCTCTGCTTTTTAATATGCTGCCTGGGTTGGAGACCACTTTCCCCCCTGAAGATGTCAGCTACACTGCCCCACGAGTGGAATCTCCTTGGCTTTTTGTCCTTCTGGGGTTGATACAGCACAGCTCCAATCTAGAAGACAGAAAAGGTGCAGACTCCAACCCCACTTTTTGCTAATTTGAGCACATTTAACCCAAAGGGAAAGCCAGGCGCTGGGTTGGCTGGGGTCATCTCTCCTGCCAAGTTCGGGCGGGTTTCCACTAGTTGAGCATTTAGTGCCAGCCCTGATCATTATGGGCTGGCACAGAAAATTAAGCTACCACACCTTTAATGAACTTAATTCCCTTATTTTGACAGAGTTCCCATTTCCAGTGATTCACGGTTTACATTTAGACATTTCTCCTATAGGCTTTTGCCAAAGGACTTAACTGGCCCGCTGAGCCCTGGATTCGTTAGCAACTAGAATGAAAACCATCCAAATCACCTTTACAGGTTCTGTAAGCAGATTCGGACTCGGGATGTCCCGTGTCAGAGCACTCGGGGTCACCTCCGAACACACGCCTGACGTCCTCTCCACTTTTCCTTACCGCTGCATTTTGCAGAGTAGGGACCCAGGCCTTTGGTGGGGACTGTGAGGAGACCTGGATGCCCTCAGGCATATGACACGCGTTTTGTTTGCTTTTTACCATCATCAGAGGGCTCCCCTGGTGGCTCAGTGGTAAAGAATCTGCCTGCCAAACAGGAGACACGGGTTACATCCCTGGCTCGGGAAGATCCCCTGGAGAAGGAAATGGCAGCCCACTCCAGTGTTCTTGCCTGGAGAATCCCATGGATGGAGGGGCTGGTGGGCTACAGTCCATGGGGTCATCAAGAGTCAGACACGACTGAGAGATGAAACAACAACAATGCCATTATAAGTGTGTGCTGAAACAAAGAAAGAAGCAGAGAGGGGTGACTTGGAGAAAAGAGCCGCATGAGAATAAAGCGGATGACACAGGAGTTAGGTTTTGGTGTTTGGGGGCTGGCGGGGGTCGATGAAATTGTCTCAACTTCTCATTTACTTAGTGAGAGAAAGACAGTGATGGGAACATAACGTCTATGTACCAGCAGAGAGCGAAGCGTTTTCAGAACTTGCTTTAATCCTTAAAATTTACTCAGAGTCCAGCAGCTATTAAGGATTAGAACTGGGACTGAGATTTATCTGGTTCCAAAACTCCTGCTTTTAAACACTGCTCCGGGATCAGAGCAGACTTTACTGTAGGGAGCCAAATCTCAGGGCCGGCCAGTTAGAACATCTCTGTCAAAAAGACGCACATCTGCTGTTATAAGGTGTGGAGGCAGCTAGAGACGATACGCAAATGAGCAAGAGTGGCGTTTGGACAAAACTTTGTTTACAAAACCGAGTCAGAGGCCAGACATGGGCCGGGCACCACGGTTTGCTGACCCTGTCATGCTCTGTACTCGAAACTTGAATTTTATTTTTAATGTTTCCTTTCATGCTTTCAACAACTTCTGGACGACTGGGTACTAGAGCATTTATAAGCGTCTCTGTTTATCCTCCTTCCATCCATTTATCAAACGTATTGCATTGACGACGGACACAGAGATATTTGCTTCCCCTGGTGGCTCTGCAGTTAAGAATCCACCTGCAAAGCAGATTTAGGAGGTGCGGTTCGATCCCTGGGTTGGGAAGATCCTCTGGAGCAGGGAATGGCAAACCCCTCCAGTGTTCTTGCCTGGAGAATCCCATGGACTGAGGACCCCGGCGGGCTGCAGTCCACGGGGTCTCAAAGTGTTGGACGTGACTGAAGCGACTGATCACACGTGCATACGTAGAGATATTAATCAACCTGTAATCTTTCCCTTCCTCCTTCATTTTGTGTGCTTTCTTATTTCAGCCATCCTTTCTTTCTTGAGACTATCTCAGAAATTCTACTATTTTGCCCAGTACTCCTCAAATTCCAGATTATGAAAAAATTTTCCCCTTCTCTCTGGATGAATTCACTTTAGCTCTAGACATTAGGTGTGACCTTCTTTTGACCTAAAGCACTCTGTCCCCCACCCTTAGAATTCAGCTCAGGTCATGTGTAATCAGCAGTTGGGGAATCTGTAATGGATTTTCCAGGAGGCACCTCTAATGGAAATGTCAACTTTCTAAACAAAGACAGTTGTCAGAATATCCTTTCAGAAATCCAGATTATTCACAGTTCTCATCATGCTGAGTTTTCAGTTCTTCAATAGTAAGGGGGCATTGCCACCTGGTGGAAAAAATATTGAGGGGGTTAGATGGTCACCTGTGGAGGACACCGATAAGCATGTTTACACGTGGACTGGAAAACATTGCCTTGGTAACGTCACTGCGATGCCCAGTGCTCTGAGAACTGACCCGTTCGTTTCCTTACTCAGAACCTAAACCAAGTAATGCAAGTAAAAACCATTAACGTTATGTTTGAATAGATTCGGGTGATGTATGTTTAGAATAAAATGGCTTGAAATGCTATGTCCTTCCTAATTGTTAAATCTCCATCAGACTCATCTCTTCCCCATTTGTAGACTCATCCTCTCTTCCTATAATTTTCTATTCCTATGCATGTATTTGTTTGTCTGTTTCTAGTTTCCAGTAATACTTAGGTTTTCTATAGCCTCTTCACTTTACGTGAATACGTCTTCGAGCACCTTTCAGTGTTGATTCTTCATCAGCCTGTGCCTGCTGCCCCTGTACTTTATCTCCCTGTTGGCCATCATGCCCTCTGAAATCTCCGTTCCATCTCCCATCACACTCCCAGATCTGCAATCAATATGCTTGGCTTACTCAAATGGTTGTCCCTGCCCTTACGCTTGGGGGCATCCCTGTGACTTCAGCTTCACCCTTGACGTTCTACCTTCTCGGTTCCCAGCCATGGGGCTTCCTCCTGCCCTCTCTGCTTCGTTCCACCATCATCCTTGTTCAGTCTTTGCCTAAGATCCCTGCCTTTTCCGTCCTTTTCCCCTTCCTTTTTCCTTCCTTCTTCCTTCTTCTCTCCTTTCTTTCCTTCTTCCCTTCTTCTCCTCGCTTCTTTTCTGTGAGTGTTAAGGCTAACAATGTTATAATCAGTCTCCTTTTCACAGCCTCACTTTCTAGATCTGTCCATCCACTTGCGTGGCTTCAGCTCGTCTTCAGAGCATCTGATCCCCCAGGCCTGGACCCGACGTGTGCACTTTCCTCACTTTCCTGCTTTTTCAGGTTATCCTACGCCCAGCATCTCCTTATATCAGCTGAAACCCACTCTGGACAAAATGGAAAGGACTGTATTTCTTAACACAATCATCACGTTTCTCAATCCCCCCTTTTAAAGGCAAGCACACTTTCTAACATTTGGTATTAGACACATTAGAGCAATTCGGACCTGGCGACTCTATCCTATGTTCTCATCCAGTGCGTGATCACAGACTCTCTCTGTCTCTTCTGAAATGTTTGTTTAAGGATA
>SJYC01088353.1:0-20741 GCA_006408675.1 Madoqua kirkii
ACGTTTCTCAATCCCCCCTTTTAAAGGCAAGCACACTTTCTAACATTTGGTATTAGACACATTAGAGCAATTCGGACCTGGCGACTCTATCCTATGTTCTCATCCAGTGCGTGATCACAGACTCTCTCTGTCTCTTCTGAAATGTTTGTCTTAAGGATAAACTTCATGAGTAGAAAAGCTTTGCTTCTGCTCGTCATTGTCTCCCTGCTGCTATCGGGCTTTGCATATCGTACATGTCTAACAAATATTTGTCTGTAAATAAATGGAATGATGTTCACAAATCTTTCTTTTTTCCATTCCAAGTGTCAGGATCCATGCCATATCCTTTTTACTTTATCACAGGACTCCAGAAACCTCGTATATTTTAGCACTCCAATTCGACTCTGCTTTGCTGGTGGTGCAGCATCAGCAGGTAAAGAATCTGCCTGCCATGCAGGAGACACAGGAGACAAATTGTAACAAGTTCTATTGTAGCCAGATCCCATTTTAGACACAATTCCCCTCTTAGTCTTACATCCTCATTAGTGTCATGTTTCAAACAAATTAGATGCACGTCAAGAGCAGAATTGAGAGATCAGATTTTTGTTTCCCATCTTTATTTTCTACCTCCCTACTCTATTAAATCATATACAGATCATGGGGTTCCTGTGAGGATCAAACTGAACACTTTTTAAGAGATTCACTTGTAAATGAAAACACTTCATTTGTGTCAATTAGACTGTTGTTTTGGGATTCTGTTTCTGCTGTAATTATAGTAATAATAGTCACAAACTGGGCTTCCCTGGTGGCTCAACTGGTAAAGAACCCAAGTGCCAATGCAGGAGATGCAAGGGATGTGGATTTGATCCCTGGGTCGGGAAGATCCCCTGGAGAAAGGAACGGCAACCCGCTCCAGTATTCTTGCCTGGAGAATCCCTTGGACAGAGAGGAGCCTGGCGGACTGTAGTTCCTAAGGTCTCAAAGAGCTGAACACAACTGAAGCGACTTAGGCAGTTGGGACCAAATCCTTACAAAATTATAAAGTTAGTGGAATGCTTCTCTAAAACAGTGGATAGAATATACTGTTTCTGAAACATTAATTAGATTATGAGTTCTTCATGGGAAAGAACTATCACATGTAGACTTTATCTGTGTTTGGAAATTTATTTCTTGCCTTTAGAAGAAATAAATGTGCCAGTTCAGACTTAAGAGAAAAGAAACCGATGGAGCAAATGTAAGTTTGTGTAAATATAAAGTTGATTTCTCACTCAGGAGGAAACTTATTGCTCCAGAACAGTAGATGCTCTTCTCTGTATAAAGTAAGTCTTAGAACATGGACATTACACACTGTCTTCTCAGATGTTAATTAGGTTGCTGTATTTCAAAACCCATAGAGACCACCTGGCTTTTTCACCACTGTATTTCCAAAGCAGGGCATACAGCAGACGTTTGATAAACATTTATTAGTTAAGAAACCCAGTCTTCTATCATAGCATCGGTGCTTTTGAATTGTGGTATTATTGCTCCAGAACAGTAGATGCTCTTCTCTGTATAAAGTAAGTCTTAGAACATGGACATTACACACTGTCTTCTCAGATGTTAATTAGGTTGCTGTATTTCAAAACCCATAGAGACCACCTGGCTTTTTCACCACTGTATTTCCAAAGCAGGGCATACAGCAGACGTTTGATAAACATTTATTAGTTAAGAAACCCAGTCTTCTATCATAGCATCGGTGCTTTTGAATCGTGGTATTGAAGACTCTTGAGAGTCCCTTGGACTGCAAGGAGATCCAACCAGTCTATCCTAAAGGAAATCAGTCCTGAATATTCATTGGAAGGACTGATGCTGAAGCTGAAGCTCCAATACTTTGGCCACCTGATGTGAAGAGCTGACTCATTGGAGAAGACCCTGATACTGAGAAAGACTGATGGCGGGAGGAGAAGGGGACAACAGAGGATGAGGCGGTTGGATGGCATCACTGACTTGATGGACATGAGTTTGGGTAAACTGTGGGATTTGGTGATGGACAGGGAAGCCTGGCATGCTGTGGTCCATGGGGTCACAGAGAGTCAGACACGACTGAGTGACTGAACTGAACTGGACTGAACTGAATCATAAGAAATATTCTTTTTGACTATCTTGCTTTCCATCCTGGTTCTTCTCCAGGGCTAGCTCTTCCCTGTTTTTTCCTTGATCACATGATCTCATTGCCAGGTAACACTTTGTAGTTACAAAGCAGTCAGCTAATAATAATGGACTTAGGTGGGCCAGGCAGACTCACCCGGAGTTTATGTCTGTTTTTTTTCTTTTTATTTTTTTTAGTCTCCTAGTGGGTGGAGGTTGTCATGTGACCTGATGTTCACCAATGCTGTTATCCAGCAGCTGGAGTTGTGGCTGGCCTCTCCTAAAAGGAGTTGGATTTCCCTGGTGGCTCAGAGGTTAAAGCGTCTGCCTGCAATGCAGGAGACCTGGGTCCAGTCCCTGGGTCAGGAAAATCTCTTGGAGAAGGAAATGGCAGCCCACTCCAGTATTCTTGTCTGGAGAGTCCCATGGCCGGAGGAGCCTGGTGGGCTACAGTCCACGGGGTCGCAAAGAGTTGGACACGACTGAGCGACTTCATTTTCACTTTCACTTTCTCCTGAAAGACCACTGACTTGTAGCCTCCCTGGCACAGTGGCGAGCCTGTGCCCCAGCCCTGAGGGTGCCCGTGACCAGGGCACTCTAGGGCAGGGCTTGCCAGCCTCATCTCTGAAGGATCAGGTAGCAAGTATTTCACACTTCGTGGCCCTGAAGTCTCTGCAGGTCCCATCTCCGTGCTTGCAGCCTCAAAGCAGCACTAGATAACACCCATACGCTGGGCTGTGGCTGCGTCCCAGTGCGCTTCTGGGCGCAGGCAGACCCAGGCAGCAGGCTGGGCTAGAGCTGAGTGCCTCTGCCCTAGGTGGTCCTGGGGGAGCCCGACAGGGGAGACATGGGTGTCCTGCAGCTGAATGACCTCATCCCCCTGGATCACTCAAGTCAGGGCAGGAATATGGGAGAGAAATAAACACATTTCTCCTTTAAGCCATTACATTTTGAGTCTTTTGTTATAGCAAAGCCAATTAGCTGGTACACACACTATGAAATGAATTGCTAGCTGATTTTACTGTCATTGTTGCGCTATGTTATAATTATCTTTATTTGTATCATATTAAGTCTCTATTGACCCTGGAATACATTGGCTACATGATTAAACACCAGAAGTGAGGCTTCCCCAGTGACTCAGTGGTAAAGAATCCACCTGTGAGGCAAGAAATGCAGGTTCAATCCTTGGGTCAGGAAGCTCCCCCAGGGAAAGAAATGACAACCCGTTTCAGTATTCTTGCTGGGAAATCCACTGGCAAGGGGAGCCTGGTGGGCTACGGTCCACGGGGTCCCAAGAGAGTTGGACAAGACTTAGAGACTAAACAGCAGCAAGAAAACACCAGAAATAGCCGAAAGAGGGGAATCACTGTTATAATGTTTGGTCATCTTGCTTAATTTAATCATCAGGACGCTCAGAGGAGTGGAGTGTGTTAATACCTTCCAGGCAAATTCGGAAACAAAGGACAATATTGATTCAGTGTGTCGCCCAAGGTCACAGAAGAAAACTGGAGGGTCCCCTGCATCTGCTTCCATACCTTTTGCTCACCATGCCCTCTGCTGGGGGAGTTCTGATGATAATCCTTTACCCTCTAAGCCAGCAGGGAACCCCTTGGGATTCATGTCTTGACATCAACTTGCTAGAATTTTCACCAAAGAGGTGGGGCCCCTGAGTGATTATCCTATTCTGCACTGCCCAGTATGGTGGCCACAGGCCACATACACGGCTACTCAATTTACATGAAATGAGTTAAATGAAAAATCCAGTTTCCCCCCAGATCTCACGGTCACACTGACTGTGCTCACCGGCCCCTGGTGCCTAATGGCCAGTGGCTTTGCACAGTGGGTTACAGGCCGTTGCCTCATTGCAGAAACATCCGCGGGGCAGTTCACTCTCTATCCTGCCTCGAGATTGGACTGCTTCGGTTTCTATGCAAATCCAGCTTCTCAGTGCTTGACCTTTGGCATCCCCTTAGAGCTGTTCTATTAGCGAGGCCCAGAGGAAGCTGCCCCCTCCAGATTCCCAGATTAAGTTCCCCTGCGGCCCTTTCCTCCTTTTTTTTTCCCTTTTTGCTCCCCACCCTGTGGCCCCCCCATCCTGTGCTGCCTGTCACGTCTGCATTGCTAATTGCTTCCCAGCAGGTTGGAGCCAGTCTCTCCAAGTCCAAAGGAGGGGAAAGGAGAGACAGTGTGTGGAATCTGCCCCGAGAGTGTAGAATCTGCAGGCTAGCGGCACGTCCCCAGGAACCATCGGAGCAGCCCCTGGGTTATTAGGCTGAAAGAGTGTTTGCGCCTCTTCACTCTCCTGGCGAGAGCCAGGAGACGGGGGCCTGTGAGAAACCTCTGGGCGCCTCCATTTTTAACAGGATGTGTTTGTGTAAATGCTTGTCTGAGCAGGTGCGTATTTTCCTGCCCCTGTGCTGTGTGCTAAGTCCCTTCAGTCATGTGTGATCTTTGCTCTTCTGCAACTGCAGCCCGCCAGGCTCCTCGGTCCACGGGATTCTCCATGGACAGGAATACTGGAGTGGGTGGCCATGCCCTCCTCCAGGGGATCTTCCCGACCCAGGGACTGAACCTGTGTCTCTCATGTCTCCTGCACTGGCACAAGGGTTCCTGACCACCAGTCCACTGGGCTTATCTGTGTAGATGTGTATTTTTATGCCCCATAGAGGGTGGAAGCCCTCTTCACCCTGAACACCCACTTGCCACCCCTGGCCACCCGCCTGTTGTCTGAAGAGCTACAGTAGCTGAATCAAAAGGATATCTTTATCCAGGCTTTGGTCGACGCTGAGTTCGCTTTCATTAAGGGAACCTTATCTCCAGAGTTTATGAAAGTGAAAGTGCTGCACAAAGGGCGCTTGTCTAGCATCTGGAAATGAATTGTCCGAGGAGACACACACACTGACCAAGCAAGAGCCTTTACTGGGAAGGGGTGCCCAGAGGAGGCAGGAGGGTGAGGGAACCCAGGGGCAGGCGCCCCGCGTCCTCGCGGTCTCAGGGTTTGTGCTGATGGGCTTAGATCCCGGGTTGTCTTTGCCCAATCGTCATGACTGAGAGTCCTTCCTGGGGGCGCACGCCTAGCGCAGCCGAGATGGGTGGCACTGAGGACTCTGGGAGGTGGTGGGATACGCGGTGTCGCCTTTCGACCCTTCTCGCGCTTTTCTGGTTGGTGGTGGCTCGTCGGTCCCGTGTCCCTTTCCAGGACCTCCTGTCGTGAAATAACTCATGCAGATGGTGACGGCGGTGTCTGGCAGGGTGGGCGGTTTCTGGCAGTGTGGCTCCCCTAACAGAAGCTTGTGGGAAACTATACGCCTGTTCAGACGCACGAACGTGCTGACGAGTCTGGCAGAGCTCCTGGTCGTGCCCTACCCCTGAGCCTGCTCGTCTGTCTGCATCACGGGGCGAAGGATCGCGGTGATGCGGATTGCTTGGCTCGTGTGGGAGATGGGAGCCGGTGCACGACTCTCCCCAGGGGTGTTTACCAGGGATGCAGAGCGGACCAACCCGGGCTCAGTGCAAGGCCCCGACTTCCCATCTCTCTCCATCAGGAGTAGACACTCCAGAAACACGCGCAGAGATGGTACCATTTCTTGTCACTGAATTTCATGAGCTTCGTATTAGAGAACTTGGGAGTTTTTAAGCATTCATCACAAAAGGAAGGATTTGGGGCAGCCTGCACCCTCTTGTTTGGATCAAAGTCTGGTCCATGGGGCGCTTTGTGATCTGGACGTTTAATGAAATAATTGGTATTTGCCTTCCGGAGTGAGAATTGACTTTCTTTGACCTCCTTTGGAGTTCTTGGTTTTAAGATAAGCTCAAATATTGACAACTGGAACTGAGATTAAAGGACATATAAAGTGCATTAGTGTTCTAGGAGAGCAAGAAGAAAGACCCGGGGCCTCTCCCACAGTAAATAAAAGCGACACAGACTCTTAAGAAAACACTGCTGAATTTCATCCTGTGTATAATGATATAGATTAAGTTAACAGTGGTCTGAAGAGCAGGATGGATTCTTCACCTTGACACCCCAGGAACAAACCGCAGCCTCGCCCGAGCTCCCTTTCATTCATCCTGACCGCTTGCTGTTTGGTGTGCATCGCCATCTGAGGCAAACGAAAGCCAGCTGTCCGCCCTCAGAGGCCACGAGGGAGGGTCCGCAGATGTTCTCAGCGCCAGCCGCCCAGCCCAGGCTCTCGCTCGATAAGCCACGTAAAGAAAGATGGCAGGAGGAGAGGAGAAAGATGACTGCCGCTGCCCCCGATATCAGAGGATGAATTATCCACGTGCACTGTGCCTTATCTGAGGCTTCCAGGGTCCCAGCAGTTGATTTGTAGATTTATCCCAAGCTGGAGAAAGAAAGAAAGAAAGGAAAGGAAAGGAAAGGGAGGGAGGAAGGAAGACAAGTCTGTCCTATTTGCGATATAAGCAGGATTTAGGATTCAAAATGATGACTAATTGCTGATGGGGCAATAGAGAATTACCTGGTTCCCAGTTAATAAAAATGAATATGTTTAATGTGAGAGAAGGACAGAGCGACACAGAGTTCCCATTTCCCCTTGTGAAATATTTACTGTGCAGGTCCTCCTCACCAGTCAAATCAGTCAAATATTTACTGTCAAAGTTCAGGGGCAAGGTGAGACCCATGGCCATACGTGATGCTGTGGTCCATGCTGGCCAGACTGGAGTCAGGGCCCCTGAGATTTAGACTTCATTTAACCACCCTGGCTCTCTGTGTTCCTGGAAGAAAAAAAAAAAATCACTGAACTATTTTCTGCCAACCAATGAGTTATCAAACAGAAATTATATGGCTCAGATTGTAAAGAATCTGTCTGCAATGCAGGAGATGAGGGTTTGATCCCTGGGTCCGGAAGATCCCTTGGAGGAGGACATGGCAACCCACTCCAGTATTTTGGGCCTGGAGAATCACATGGACAGAGGAGCTTGGCGGGCTACAGACCACAGGCTTGCAAAGACCTGAACACAGCTGAGCGACTGAGACTGTCTCGTTTCTTCTTCCTGTGCTTTGTGAAGGCTTGTGACAAACATCTGCATGTATTTTTGAGGGCTTTGAGATTCTATGATGTTGTTCATTTGGATGTACTTTTGCTACTTAGTTGAATCACACCGACGTGAAACACATCCACGATCTTTAACATCAGCTTGAAATTCAGCAAAGATAGGCGCTATATCTTTCAACATTGTCAGTTTTTAGACCATTTTAATCATTCTCAGTACAAAGGAAATGCTTGTTCTAGAGTTTAGGGTGCCCCTTTCTCCAAAAAGTGTATAATTTGCCCTTTGAGTTTGGTTATGGTCCTGAGGGGTTTCTATGTGGGCTCGAATGGTTTAAAAAAATCCCCTACGAATGCAGGAGACACTGGTTGGACCCCTGGGTCAGGAAGATCCCCTGGAGGAGGAAATGGCAACGCACTCTGGTATTCTTGTCTGGGAAATGGCATGGACAGCGGAGCCTGGTGGGTGGGGCGGGTGGGTGTAGTCCATGGGGTCACAAAGAATCGGACAAGACCGGGCAACTAAGCAACAGCAGCAACGTGGTCCAGACGCGTCCTGGTGACTCCTCCTGGAAGAGGAGACTGAGGCTGGGTGGTGGGGCTGAGGGAGAGCAGGGAATTGGGATGGATAACACAGGGGTGGGAAGAGGTGTCTGCCCTGTCCTGCACACAGCTCTTCATCCACTGCATTCAGCCTCCACTTTGACATTCAATTCCCATCTCAGTTTTTCTCTCTGCATCTGGGAAGCCCCTGTATCTGTCCATAAGGAGCAAGCACATTCTGTTGGTTGCAACAGAATCTATACGTCTGAAGTGACTCAGCTTTCAACACTGCCTAAAGGCTTACTTCTTGGAAGAAAAGTTATTACCAACCTAGATAGCATATTCAAAAGCAGAGACATTACTTTGCCGACTAAGGTCCGTCTAGTCAAGGCTATGGTTTTTCCAGTGGTCATGTTTGGATGTGAGAGTTGGATTGTGAAGAAGGCTGAGCACTGAAGAATTGATGCTTTTGAACTGTGGTGTTGGAGAAGGCTCTTGAGAGTCCCTTGGACTGCAAGGAGATCCAACCAGTCCATTCTGAAGGAGATTAGCCCTGGGATTTCTTTGGAAGGAAAGATGCTGAAGCTGAAACTCCAGTACTTTGGCCACCTCATGCGAAGAGTTGACTCATTGGAAAAGACTCTGATGCTGGGAGGGATTGGAGGCAGGAAGAGAAGGGGACTACCGAGGATGAGATGGCTGGATGGCATCACGGATTCAATGGTCTTGAGTCTGAGTGAACTCTGGGAGATGGTGATGGACAGGGAGGCCTGGCATGCTGCGATTCATGGGGTCGCAAAGAGTGGGACACGACTGAGCGACTGAACTGAAAGATCTCTGAGTAGGTGTCCTACCCTCTGTCTGGCTTCTGCGAAGAGTGCAGGCCTGAGTCAACGTCCTAATAAGACTGACCAAAACACCCAGCGGGAGTCTATCTATTCCTCTGACGAGTATCAACAAAAGCTGCTGGAAAGACTCTGTTTGCTCTGCTACCTCTGCTGGGTCCATGAGAGTGTTTCCACTGAACCTTTCTCTTTTTTTATTTATTTATGGTTTTAATCCCTTTTTCAAATTCATTTTTAATTGAAGGATAATTGTTTGACAATACTGTGTGGGTCTCTGCCGTACATCAGCATGAATCAGCCACAGGGATCCGATGTCCCCTCCCTCCTGGACCTCCCTCCCGCCCGTGCCTGTTGTGGCAGAGCCGAACCGCATCCCCTGCTGCACAGCAGCTCCCCACTGGTCTTCCTTTTCACGCAGGATGTGCGGGTTTCGGTGCTGCCCTTCAGTCTCTCCCGCCCGCTCCTTCCCCACTGGGCCCGCAAGTCTGTTCACCACTGGACATTTCTCTTCTGGTTTAATGTTTTCAGCTGCAGCTGTGCGCTAAACAGAGAAAATCCACTGTCAGGACTTTCTGGGCCTTGGGTCAAATGTCCCTGGGTTGTCATTCTAATCTTAAGGTCCTTTAAACAAAAGAGCTTTGTCTCCAAACATGGATCAGTTATTTCCTAAATTAGGTGAATAGCTTACCTAAGCTAAGACAGGAAGCCACTTTATTAATGGATTCAGGACAAATCCACAACATTAAAACATTTGATATCGCTCATAAATACAAAAGGGAAATAAATCTGGCTGAGAACAAGAAAAATGCCTGGGTCCAATCTCTCTAAAATCCCTTAAAGTTAGAAAAAAAAAAATGAGATCCTTCCTGATACCTCAAATTTTCACAATGTTGTCTTCAGCTTTTCCCTGTCCCTCACCTAATTTTCATTAAAAAACCTACATCTTAAACACTCCATGCGCTACTCACTTTTCATTTCTTGAGAGGAGTTTGGAGGAGTTCTTTTAAATCACTGAAATCATGGACAAAATAAAGAAATCTTCCTCAGCAGGAGTTTCTTTAATTGCCGACACTCTGCTCCAGCGTGAATTTATTACCACTTCAGCGGACGTGAGTCTGAGTGGACTCTGGGAGTTGGTGATGGACATGGAGGCCTGGCATGCTTCGATTCATGGGGTTGCAAAGAATCGGACACGACTGAGTGACTGAACTGAACTGAACTGAAGGGTATTAGCCTGGTGAAACTTCAAAAATCTCCTTATTCCAAGAACATTGGAAGGACTGGAAAAAAAAAAAAAAAGACAGTATTCCCTCACCATTATCAGAGCGGTTCTGTTCTGCACACTTAACCTCCATGCCTTTCCTCCAGATTCACAGCTGCTTCAAAAAGACTGTCCAAAAGAATAAAAAATGGAGATTCGGCGGAAGGCAGTCTTTAGGTTTCTGATCAAGAGTTATTCCTCTGTGGAGCCCCTGAGTATTTCCCAGAGTGTATTTGACAATCACCTGGCATGATAATCTTTTTTTTTTTTTTTTTTTTTTTTAGTTTGCTCAAGTCCTACTGCAGAACTCCTGAATCTTTAAGAAAGTGAGATCAGGAAATCTGTACTTTTAAATAATTCCCCAAATGAATGAATGCTAAAGTTTGACAACCACTTAAACATGAAACTATACCAAACCAAGACTTCCCCCGTGGCTCAGCAGTGAAGAATCTGCCTGCAAGTCAGGAGTTGCAGTAGACCCAGGTTTGATCCCTGGGTTGAGAAGATCCCCTAGAGGAGGGCATGACAACCCACTCTAATATTCTTGCCTGGAGAATCTTGGACACAGGAGCCTCGTGGGCTACAGTTTATGGGGTCACAAAAAGTCAGACACAACTGAAGCAACTTATCATGCACGCAAGCATACCAAACATAATTGCAGTTAAAGGCTTTTAAAGCATAAAATAAAAAACTAATAAATGTGACTATTTCAATACAAACAAGAAATTGTTTAACAGACACCATAACCAATGTTAAACCATAACCTAAAACCAGTTAGAGATTAGTACTCAGTTTAAAGACTGATAAGTCACATTTTAAAAAGGCATGAAACTTGGGAGAAAAATTAGGCAAAGTATTTTTAAAAGCCTTTCAAAGCAATAAATACAAATGTTCAAAAAGTATGAAAAGATGTTCAATTTAACTGGTAGTCAGGGAACTACAAATCCAAACAAAAACAAAATGCCATTTTATACACTTTCAAAAACTCAGATGTTTGTTAGTACCAGTCATAATCAGAAAGGCAGATAAACAGGAGCTCTTATAAACTACTGGAGTATGAATTGGTGCAACCACTTTGGAAGGAATGGTCAAATGTGTGTGCCAGCAACTGAGAGGGCATCTATGGCCGTATAATTTACCAAAAACAAATGACCAGCTTTGTGCAGAAGGATATAGGCATGATAACCCTGCTCATAATTGCTCCAAGTCAGAACAAATGAAATATGGGATTTTTGTATGACAGAAAAATGTACTTAAAAGAAATGAGCAAGACCTGTATGTGTCAGAATGATAATTTTCAAAAGCTAAATTGAGTAAAAAAAATTAGACACAGAAGGGAATTGATGTGATTTTATTATTTTTGTGAAAGTTAAGGCACAGTATACGTGTGTACCTGCACACACCAAGATATGATCAATTGTACCTGGATTAGTGACTTGCAAGGTTATAAACCGAATTCACCACAGCAATTGCCTCTACAGAGGGAAAGAGAAATGAGACACAAGAGAAAAATTCAGAGTGTTAACACCGTTAATAGTTAATACTTACATTTCCTTATTTGCTACATGCTTTATGTTTAGAATCATATTTAATCTCCTACCTCATGCGAAGAGTTGACTCATTGGAAAAGACTCTGATGCTGGAAGGGATTGGGGGCAGGAGGAGAAGGGGACGACCGAGGATGAGATGGCTGGATGGCATCACGGACTTGATGGACGTGAGTCTGAGTGAACTCTGGGAGATGGTGATGGACAGGGAGGCCTGGCGTGCTGCGATTCATGGGGTCGAAAAAAGTTGGACTCCACTGAGCAACTGAACTGAACTGAACTGAGCAATCATTTGTGGTACTGTTACTAATGTCTACTATTTTAAAATGTTATATTTCTAGTATTGATGCATGCATACACGCACATTTTAAATCTCAAGCCAATTTCAGTTCAGTTCAGTTCAGTCGTTCAGTCGAGTCCGACTCTTTGCGACCCCATGAATTGCAGCACGCCAGGCCTCCCTGTCCATCACCATCTCCCGGAACTCACTCAGACTCACGTCCATTGAGTCTGTGATGCCATCCAGCCATCTCATCCTCTGTCATCCCCTTCTTCTCCTGCCCTCAATCCCTCTCAGCATCAGTCTTTTCCAACGAGTCAACTCTTCACATGAAGTGGCCAAGGTACTGGAGTTTCAGCTTTAGCATCATTCCTTCCAAAGAAGTCCCAGGGTTGATCTCCTTCAGAATGGACTGGTTGGATCTCCTTGCAGTCCAAGAGACTCTCAAGAGTCTTCTCCAATACCACAGTTCAAAAGCATCAATTTTTTGGCGCTCAGCCTTCTTCACAGTCCAACTCTCACATCCATACACGACCACAGACAGACCATAGCCTTGACTAGACGGACCTTAGTCGGCAAAGTAATGTCTCTGCTTTTGAATATACTATCTAGGTTGGTCATAACTTTTCTTCCAAGGAGTAAGCGTCTTTTATTTTCATGGCTGCAGTCACCATCTGCAGTGATTTTCGAGCCCCCAAAATAAAGTCTGACACTGTTTCCACTGTTTTCCCATCTATTTCCCATGAAGTGATGGGACCAGATGCCATGATCTTCGTTTTCTGAATGTTCAGCTTTAAGCCAACTTTTTTGCTCTCCTCTTTCACTTTCAGCAAGAGTCTTTTTAGCTCCTCTTCACTTTCTGCTGGGGGTGGGGGCGGCAGGGGAGAAACATTCTCTAAATCTGAGTAGTGAGATTTGGGTGCAAGTTAGTGGGTCATATTATTTCTGTCATTTCTCTTTGTTTTTGGTTTTTTAGTTTTTCTTTAAAATATATACCTAAGATCACGTTAGAATGCCTGTGACACTTCTTCAACTGAAAAAAACACACAACTACTGCTTTTCTTTTCTGCTTCAACTTCATCTGCACAATTTCTGACCTATATGCCCCCCCACACACACACATGCTACATGCATGTACATGTATATATGCCTGTATGTGTGAGTGCG
This sequence comes from Madoqua kirkii, assembly GCA_006408675.1. Lineage (NCBI taxonomy): Eukaryota > Metazoa > Chordata > Mammalia > Artiodactyla > Bovidae > Madoqua > Madoqua kirkii. The sequence goes on from SJYC01088353.1 coordinate 12,759, forward strand.
CATATATGTATGAATCTGAGTATGTGTGTCTGTTACATTATTGTAACTTCTCGAGCTGCGTCCACACCAAGATATCTACAGTGGCTATATTCATAACTGCCCAAGCTTGGGAACAACCAAGAAGTCCTTCAGTAGGGAAAAGGTAAAAGGGTGAATGAAGTCTGCCCAGACAGCAGAGGGTCATCCAGGACTGAAAAGAAACGAGGGAGCCAGCCGTGAGGGACGAGGAGGAGCCTTGGATGCGTATGACCTAGTGATCGGAGCCAGTGGTCATGTAGCCTCCACACGGTGTGTTTCTAGCCGAATGACGTCTGGGGAAGGCAGAGTCGCGCAGACAAGAAGACTGGTGGTTACCAGGTGCTCGGGCAGGGGAGATGACTAGACCGAGCCCGGGGGCCTTCAGGTCCTGAGACCCGATTCTGTATGGCTGCAGGGGTGAGTATATGTCCTGGTACTTGGCTCGCACCTATAGAATGTAGCCATCAGGCGGGGAGGCTGCTGGAAGCTGTGGGCTTCGGGTGGTGATAGGGTGTCAGTGCGGGCTCACCCTGGGTCCCACAGGCTCCGTTCTGATGAATGATGCTGATAGTTCGGGAGGCTGAGCGGGTGTGGGCAGGGTGTGTGGAAACTCTGTCCCACCTTTGTAACTCTGTTGTGAACCCAACAGGGAAGAGAGCCCAGGCTCAAAAGTTGAAGTGCCTTGACAGAGGTTAACAGATGGAGAGCTGAAACCGGGCTGATGTGGCACCATAACCTGTTTCTAACCCGCACACTGGAAGCACGGGCGTTATGATTTGCTGTTGTTTGGTAGGTCAGCCGTGTCTGACTCTTGGCGACCCCATGGATGGTGCCCCGCCAGGCTCCTCTGTCCGTGGGGTTCTCTAGGCGAGAAGACTGGAGTAGGGTGCCATTTTCTGCTCCAGGGCATCTTCCCCACCCAGGGACGACCCCAGGCTCACGTCTCCTGCATTAGCAGGTGAGTCCTTTACCACTGGTGCCACCTTGGAAGCCCTCTGTTGGTGTAGAAATGAATCCACTAAGGCGTTGAGCGATCAGAACTGCCTCGCCTTTAAACCATATCTAGCACTTACGTCTGTCTTAAGAACTCACCAAGGGCTCTCTTCAGAAAACTCTTCCCCAGCCCCTCGAGCTCGCTCAGAAACAGTCATTCCTCCTTCTGATCCTTCCCGATTAGTTGTTCTTTGAGTTGAATCAGATCACTGAATCCGATTATGGAAATTACCGGCCACTTTGAATGTCTTAATCCCCGGGGGCTGGTCGATCCCTCCCAACATCCAGCAGGAAGGAAAAAGGAACAAAGAAGAATGAAACCTGAGCGCCTGCCTCTCCGTTTCCTCACCTCGCTCTGGAAAACAGATGTATCACTTTGCAGGCGAAACCCCAGGGCCCCAGGGCCCTCTCAGCTTTGCCAGTGCGGTCTCAGTGAGTCAGGCACACTCACACCAGAGCTTAGCTAACAAGAACCCAAGTCTGTGTTGTGCAGAAGGAAGGGTAGGCTTTTCAATGGGTGTGTGTGTGTGTGTGTGTGTGTGTGTGCGTGTGTGTGTGTGCACGTGTGCATATGTGCTTGGTCGTTCCTGGCTCATTACGACCCGATGGACTGTAGCCCGCCAGTCTCTTCTGTCCATGGAATTTTCCATGCAAGAATACTGGAGTGGCTTGCCATTTCCTACTCCAGGGGATCTTCCCAACCCAGGAACTGAACTCTCGTCTCCTGGGGATTCTGCATTGGCAGGCAGATTCTTTATCACTGGGGCCTCCTCGCTGATGCTGTTTCCCAGAGATTTCTTGTTTCTGATGTTAAAGACGATGCATTCTCACCAGCTTTGCTACTTACTCTTCAGAAATTGGAAACAATTATTAATGTTTTAAGCAGATACTGCCTTCCTGTTTCTGTGTCTTCAAAACTCAGGTCAACTGTGTTACGTTTACATAGCGCCTGGAAGTTGCAGCAGATCGCTGCTAAGGTGATGAGAGATGGTCCAGGTTCCCTCAGGGGGTGAACCCACATGGAGAATTGGGTTTGCAGTTCAGCTTAAGGAGCCTCTGTTCACAGAACTATCAGACTGGTGTGGTCCCTGCTCTTTGTGTATTTATTTTTAAGCCTGTATGGAGGGTTGGCAGCTTCATCAGGCTTCCTAAAGTGCAGGGTTGACTTGAAGGGCACACATGCCCCAGAACTGCTTGGCCATCTCTTCTCACGGCTGGGTGACCCCTCTTTCTCGTATCACAGTCCCTGTTGGTGGGCCTGTTCCCTGTTCTCCTTAATAACAACTGGCTGGTCACTTCGGCTTCTTTCAGCAAATCACAGGAGAGGCAAACTTTCCTGCTCTCTGCTTAACCTGCTCCATCTGGTCAGCTCTCCTGCACAGCCAAGGTGTCTCCTAGGCTTTCCTGAGGCCAGTCGGCTATTTTCCTGGTATGGCCAATTGCCAGTCCCATCCAACTGAAAAAGGCAGATTTAAAAATAGGAGACCTGATACCATTTCCATAAAGCATACACATTAAAAAAAAATCAGGCACTGATCTAATGTTTTATGTGCCCGATCATATTTTAAATCTCTCCCACTCTAACTGAAACTATTCGTCATCTCAGTGGAAGCGTTTCGGTATTTAACTTCATCCTCCTCCCCCAAGGCCTTCTGACCTCCCTGAGCTTCTTTTGGCTGTGCTCCCAGCCCTGGACCAGTGACAGTCCTTTCAAACACACTATCACCAGAAGCCTCTGTTCGTTTTATCCCTCACTTCCTCAATTCTCCGATTTCAACTTGCTAACAAAAGAGAATCCCTCCGTTATAAAATCTTTCTGTATTTCACCTCTGCATCTCAGAATTTCTTTCCTATGAGTTTCCACATTCTTGTCCCTTTTGGTTTATAATTCGTCTCCAGGCTTTTTCTGCTCATCTACACACGCGTTCTCATCTAGTCAAAGCCTCAAGAGGAAAAGCAAAAGAATCCTCCTCCAGTCTTGCTTCCTCCTCAAACGACAGTCTCACGCTCTTCCCTCCTTCCACTGCTGAAAGTCTAAGAAGTGTAGCCCACACTCACTATTTCCGCTCTTTTCACAAGTTATCCTTGACCTTAGCCTGCTCCAACCTGCTGTGACCACTTTGGAGAAAGTGTTCTCCAAGCCGACACAAAGACATCCAGTGTGCAGAGATCTCAGCGCTCTCTTATCAGTCCCCACGCGGTCCGAATATTCTACAGCAGTAACATTTAATGCACCGCGGGACGTTCTATATTCAAATCCACTGTTGCCTTTAATTCTCACGTTGGTATTGCTTCCATTTTATAAGGGTTTCCCTTCTGGCTCAGCTGGTAAAGAAGCCGCCTGCAATGTGGGAAACTCAGATTTGATCCTTGGCTGGGGAAGATCCCTTGGAGAAGGAAATGGCAACCCACTCAAGTATTTTTGCCTGGAGAAGCCCATGGACAGAGGAGCCTGGCGGGCTACAGTCCATGGACTCTCAAAAAGTCAGACATGACTCAGCAACTAAGCCACCAGCAACCGCCAATTGTGGCTCAGCTGGTAAAGAACCTGCCTGCAATGTGGGCGACCTGGGTTCAGTCCCTGGGTTGGGAAGATCTCCTGGAGAAGGGAAAGGCTCCCCACTCCACGGACTAGAGAGTTCCATGGACTAGTCTGTGGGGTCCCAGAGAGTTGGACACAACTGAGTGACTTTCACTTTCCATTTTATAAACCAGAAGCTACACAAAATGATTTGCACTAGTACCGAAAGATAAGAAGCTTGACAGAACTCATGTCAAGTCCAGCTCTTTTGCCCCCATGTACGTTTAAAGCCACTGGAAATTGCCCTTGCGCTTCCTACGGCACGATGCTTCCTGCCCATCCTCTGCAGGTCACTGTCTGTAACTATTCCCTTAGTCGGCTGCTCCTTCAGCTCACCTTTCTACGCAGGTTTCTGCTGACGTTTCAGTCTCGTTCTCTTTCCTCTTCCCTTCACATCTGCTTCCTGGGGAACATATCTATCCATATTGCCTGTGGCTCTCTCCCAAATTACATTCTGAGCCCGCTCGTTTCCACTAAGGTCCAGATTTTGTATTTCAGCCTCCACCTAAGCATCTCTCTATGAATGACTTTTGCTGGCACCATAAATTCATATATCTGTGATCAAATGCATGACCTCACCTACAAACAAAGGAAGCTAACACAGTGTTCCCTAAGATTCCTTTTCCTTGGTCATCTCTATCATTTAATCACTCAGTCCACCCAACAGGGTCTCGATGTTCAGTCCCTCAGTCGTGTCCAACTGTGCGAACCCATGGACTGCAGCTCCAGGCTTCCTTATCCTCCACCATCTCCCGGAATTTGCTCAAGTTCATGTCCATGAGTCAGTGGTGCCATCCAACCGTCTCATCCTTTTTCATCCCCTTCTCCTGCCTTCCATCTTTCCCAGCATCAGCGTCTTTCCCAATGAGCTGGTTCTTCACATCAGGTGGCCAAAGTATTGGAGCTTCAGCGTCAGCATCCAAGTAGCAGTCCAAATCATTTTGAATTTTCCTTTTCTCTCAGAAACCTATGATTTCCAATGCTGAACTTTTTCTAGAAAGTCTTGTTTCCACTCATATGTCCACCATCCGAGTCCAGATCCATGGTATTTCTTATATAGATTATTCAGATCCTCACTGAAAATGGCTTTGCATTCATCCCTTTTCATCCCAGAGGACTCTATCACACCACTTGGCCATGTCACCCCTCTGTGTAAAGGGGTCACACCCCTCAGACACTATCTGTGATTTATAGACACAAGCTCACATTCCTTTCCTAACCTGTCATTCCAAGCCACCCCCTATCTGACCCCAACAGAACTTTTTAAACTCAGGTCCCACTAGATCTCACCATGTGAGTTCACTTTCACCAAACTGGGAAATCATGTGCTAAACAAACACATCTGCCTTCTCCCTTCTGAACTTTGCTGAGGCGTCAGGGGGGACCCTCTCATCTCCACTTATAACCACCCCCACCCACTAAGCTAGTGTTGTTCAGTCACTCAGTTTTGTCTGACTCTTTGCGACCCTGTGCACTGCAGCACACTAGGCTGCCCTGTCTTCCACCGTCTCCCAGAATTTGCTCAGACTCACGTCCATTGAGTCGGTGATGCCATCCAACCATCTCATCCACCATTAAGTACTGGTTTCTATACTAGTTCTAACTTCTACACTGCTAAAAATAACCAGGAAACTGAGGGCTGCCTGACCCTTCTCTCATAGATATAAAATGTATTCTAGAAATATCAATTTGCCTCAGGAGCACTGCAGTTTTGAAATCAACACATATAACCTGTTTGAGGGTAGAAAGGACAAGAATGTCCATCCAGAAGACTGGGGCACTTACTCACCCAAAAGCAATCGTCTCCTCTTTGCCAGGTTTTGTGAAATGTCCATTTCTCAATCTTCGTGTAAAGGATTCATGATTGTCAATAGACTTCCTGATTCCCCAGGCCTCTGACAAGAACTTTCATCTCTTTGATTCCAAACAACTGTCAATACTTGCATCTCTGATCCCCTCCACCTACGCTTTATAGAATTCTGGGAATTACCCCAGACAGGAATGTTTTGGTCCTTAAACAGCCGTCTCAGAAACTTGACCCAGTGAGGGTCTTCCCTGGTGGTCCAGAGGCTCCACCTCTCGATGCAGGAGGTGCAAGTTCCATCCCTGGTCAGGAAAACTAAGATCCTACATGCCGCAAATACTTAAGAAACAACCTGACCCAGTGGCCTGGGGTGAACAGCCTTGTCTCTCAAAACTCATGTCCACCTGCAACTGCAGAAGGTGCTCTTGCTTGAACATAAGGTCTTGTGATGTGATTGCTGAAGATGAGGTCACACTGGATTAAGGCGGGCCCTGAGTGCAGTGGCTGGCGTCCTCGGGAGAAGGCCCCATGGGACACAGACGCACGTGGAGGCCGAGGTTTGAGTGAGGAGTCTAGAAGCTAAGGAGTGTTGAGAGCTGGCAAGAGAAAGCCAGGAGAGAGGTGTGGATAGGTTCTCCGTGCTGACCGCTTGCTGGCAGACCTCCAGCCATCAGAACTCCGGGGACCCGTTGCTATTGTCTTTGGCCTGCCCTTCCCAGTGTGCAGGGTTCTGTTCCAGCAGCCCCAGGTGGCCAGTCAATTCGGTCAACCCTGGACTCAGAAAACTGCCCCCAGCTTAGGTTGCTTTTCCTGCACTTTTCACGGGGGGTGGGGGGAGGGGTTCCTTTTTAAAAACATAGTCCCTGGCACATCCCAGAAAGTCACCTCTGCATCTTTTTTGGTGAGGGGCAGACTTTTGGAGGTTTTCCTGAGTCTGCTTTCCCACCCCGCCCCCCACCAGCCCCCGTACAGGACTTGTCTCTCCTCTGTCAGCATTATCCCTAAGCTCGTCCAGGGGAACTGTATCTGCAGCTTCTGAGAGAGTCAGTCAGGACATCAGACTCCCACTCCTTTGTCACCCAGTGCCTCTGGTCAGAACACACGTTTCTGCCTGTTGCAACTTTACAGCCTCCTCTGCCTGGTGGCTCAGACGGTAAAGAAAGCACCTGTAATGCAAGAGACCCAGGTTCGATCCCTGGCTCAGGAAGGTCCCTTGGAGAAGGGCATAGCCACCCACTCCAGCATTCTTTCCTGGAGAATCCCCACGGACCGAGGAGCCTGGCAGGCTGCAGTTCTTGAGGTCACAGAGTCGGACATGACTCAGCGACTAACGCGCTGCCCTCGACCCTTACACAGTCTGCCTTCGTTGAAGCTGGTTGCACACAATTCTTGCCTTCCTCCCACAACTGATTAAAACTCTTAAAGACAGGCAGCAGATTATTCACATCCGTGTACAAACCACCACCTTTGGTAATACATGCATTCAATACCTGTCTATTTCCAGCCCACAATATAGCAAGTAGGTTTCAAGGTAATTAGTCCGTGTTTGGTCAACAAGCCTTGGATCAAAGTGTGATATCTGAAGCTTTCCTTTGCCTCCCTTTAGCCTGCTGAAAAATAATCCTAGACCTTTCTTTGCTTCGGCTTCCCTACCCTTCTGGTTAAATTATTTGCTATCAGACACCACTGATACCCCTCCTTTTTCTTTGAGGCAGGAAACAGCCCCCAGCATACATTACTCGGCACCCATTCCACTTCTAAATCTCAAAGACCAGAGAGCAGAGGAAGCTGGAGAGAGGCCAGAGGAACCAACTTTATTCCTCCTCTTGTGTCGTGCCCCCCATGTCTAATCTTCCCCTCCCTCCTAGGTGATTTAAGAATTTCATCCTTTCTTTGGACTGGAAGAGGAAGCGGGGGCTGGAATTAGGTGCACATAAACTGCTGAAACGGCTTTCAATGGACTCTGAAGGCTGAGCCAGACTATTGTGTGGATCGAGCCGCCCAAGCCTCTCCTTTGAGAACGAAGGTCCGCGCGCGTTCTCTGGCACAAGGCCTATCAGCAGAATCGCTGAAGCCAAGGCTCAGAAATAAATGACTGCTCTCTCCAAGCAGGAGGCTGGTAAACAATGCAGACACTGAGCCCTGCCAAGAGGAAGAAGCGCATAAAGCAGGCAACTGCTGAGTCCGCTGCCAAAAGGGGAGACTTCCACTCTAGTCACTAAAGCTTTCAGAAAGCTGAATCAGACCCCAGAGCCGTCAAGCTCCGGCAGAATCACAGCGGCAGAGAGATCAGGGGCTCCCACGTTCCCGTTCACACGCAATTCCTTCAAGGACCTTCTAGACTTGTCCGGTCATCAGACCCTGTCTCAGACGCTTTATCAGAACTTCTGACGTCGCACCGCAGCTTTGTGACTCACTTTAACTGCCCCAGATGATCTGATGCGTGCCCGTGGTGGGGAAAAACAACACTTCGTGGTCCTTTCGAGCTCATATGCCTTTTCCAGTTGCTAAGTGGTGACCTTCAGCTAATTTCTTCTATTGCTGGCGTGTAATTGCTTTGCAGTTTTGTGTTAGTTTCTGCTGTTCA
>SJYC01088355.1:0-12731 GCA_006408675.1 Madoqua kirkii
TATAAAAGATAGGAGATATTTGGAAAAGAGCATTGTTCTTTGTTTCTAATAATAGATTTTACAAGGGCAGTATTTTAAGCTATACTGCACTCTATAAATACAAAGAAGCTTTCTGGAAAGTGCACTTTGTTTTTATGTTAGCATGTCATCAAAAATAAACCCTACAAACTACCACTGATTATTTTAATGCTACTAAGTCATACATTTATATGAATAGAGTAGTTACATTCTGAAATGATTTTCTTCATAGAACACCAAACACTTAACATTTGATATCTGAAAATATTCCAATGTGACAAATTTATACAACTTCAGATCCTTTGTTATTTGGGGCATTTACATCTATTGTAGATCGGTAACATGAGAGTTAGAAAGTTGAAACATGGGAAATGTTATCAGTAATGTTTGGGGATAAAAAGCAAAAATATATATGTTAGCTACCAAATATATATTTTCTCAACATCTTTTTCTGGTTTTTCTTAGAATTTTTATTTTGAAATTTAAGTAATACTTGCCATGAATATGGAAACTTACTTTCAAAACTAAGTACACTAAAATTTTACATATAGCATTTTGAACACTTAATTATGCTCCTAGGACTGGAAAGTATATTCATGCTTGCAGATTAGATTGCTTCTACCCTCACACACTATTTATTTGATATCAAAACATAAATGACAGATATTTCTGAATTCAATTAGAAAAACAATATGCAGTGTCTCAAGAATCAAGGCAAAGCTTCAAAAAAGCACAACTTCAATTCAAATACTTTTCTAAAAAATAGAATTCTGAAAAAAATACTTTCAACTTTTCGTGGTTTATAAGCTTTCACAATATAAATGAGTTTCTATGGAGTATGTTCACAAAATGGAAGTCATTTTCCTAACATATGATATACAAGACATAAAGTGAAGGAAACACATATGCAGTGAATGCTAGTGCTCTTCATTATTTCTATAAGAAATGCCAACGTGGCATTAGGCTACTGAGCTACAAAGAGACTTGCACAGACACCCTTCCAATCCAGTCTTCTCATGACAAATAATTAGACAAATAACAAAAACACATTCAGAAACAATATATAATAAAACAAATAAAATACTGACTATATATACAAAAATTTTATTTACCATAAGAAAATTTTGGATTAGGATGTAATTTTTATTTCATGGCTTAATTCTCAAAATACCAAACTTGCCAGTCATACATAACTCACTTGGGAGAGTCAATGTCATTAGGGAAAATCTTTCCTAAGGAAGAGAGGGAGAAAACTAGGAAGTCTCCCCATTATTTGGCAAAAGTTGAGTGACTGCCTGGGTGAAAGGAATTAAAAAGAAACCAGGTGTCAGGGAGAAAACGAAGAGTTCTGCACTAGCTGTAATAAGTGTGAGTTCTCTTTGGATAAGCAGAGAAAATAACTGAAAAAGTACTACAGCAACATTTTTTTTCTCTAATGCTGCTTACAGACAAGCTACATGATTAAATGAGGAAGGTAGAGAGAGCAAGCCATTTATAATACAACAGACAAATGACAATGCATTGCTAGTTAGACAACATAATAAGTAGCATCTAATTTTCTCTTTAAAATCCATTTATTCTTCAAAACCCTAGATCATAATCAAGGGACTACATTTTCTAATTGAGGGATTACAGAGGAGGAAAACTATGTTTTATTAAATATTCCATTTTTTGTGAGCAAAATCTTTGTAAATTGGTCTTGGAATAGCTATAATAAAAAAGTTAAGGTCAACACTTCTATCTTTACAAACATCATGTGAAATATTTTCACTACTTTTGTACTTCAGAGTCTTTCATTGATATTCTTAAAGTCAGTTGCTGCCCAGATTATCAAGTTATCACTTTTTAGTCATCTGAAATTTTGGTTGTTAATATATTAACATGCTACCAGATGTAACATTTTCCCTAATAGTATACAACCTTATTATAACCGCCTAAAAAGGAACTCACAAATTAATCCAGAGTTAATGATGCAAATATCAATCTGGCACTTCTATGATAGAATTCACAAACTGTAGCCTTCTCAAAAGAAGTCTGGGAGTATGGTTTCCAGCATCTTGTTAGGATAAATATGAATGTTTAAATAACTCCATGAAGAATGCTTTTAAGAGAAATTATGTTGCATTGAGGCATAATTTGGAAAATATGCAGTTAAATATGTCAGTTCAGTTCAGTTCAGTCACTCAGTCATGTCCGACTCTTTGTGACCCCATGAATCACAGCATGCCAGGCCTTCCTATCCATCACCAACTCCCAGAGTTCACTCAGACTTACGTCCATTGAGTCAGTGACGCCATCCAGCCATCTCATCCTCTGTTGTCCCCTTCTCCTCCTGCCCCCAATCCCTCCCAGCATCAGAGTCTTTACAAATGAGTCAACTCTTTGTATGAGGTGGCCAAAGCACTGGACTTTCAGCTTTAGCATCATTCCTTCCAAAGAAATCCCAGGACTGATCTCATTCAGAATGGACTGGTTGGATCTCATTGCAGTTCAAGGGACTCTCAAGAGTCTTCTCCAACACCACAGTTCAAAAGCATCAATTCTTTGGCACTCAGCCTTCTTCACAGTCCAACTCTCACATCCATACATGACTATTGGAAAAACCATAGCCTTGACTAGATGGACCTTAATTGGCAAAGTAACATCTCTGCTTTCGAATATGCTATCTAGGTTGGTCATAACTTTCCTTCCAAGGAGTAGGCGTCTTTTAATTTCATGGCTGCAGTCACCATCCACAGTGATTTTGGAGCCCCCCAAAATAATGTCTGACACTGTTTCCACAGTTTCCCCATCTATCTGTCATGAAGTGATGGAACCGGACGCCATGATCTTCATTTTCTGAATGCTGAGTTTTAAGCCAACTTTTTCACTCTCCTCTTTTACTTTCATCAAGAGGCTTTTTTGTTCCTCTTCACTTTCTGCCATTAGGGTGGTGTCATCTGCATTTCTGAGGTGACTGATATTTCTCCTAGCAATCTTGATTCCAGCTTGTGTTTCCTCCAGTCCAGTGTTTCTCATGATGTACTCTGCATATACGTTAAATAAGCACGGTGACAATACACAGCCTTGATGTACTCCTTTTTCTATTTGGAACCTGTCTGTTGTTCCATGTCCAATTCTAACTGTTGCTTCCTGACTTGCATCCAGGTTTCTCAAGAAGCAGATTAGGTGGTCTGGTATTCCCATTTCTTTCAGAATTTTCCACAGTTTATTGTAATTTGGAACCAGTCTGTTGTTCCATGTCCAGTTCTAACTGTTGCTTCCTGACCTGCATACAGATTTCTCAAGAGGCAGGTCAGGTGGTCTGGTATTCCCATCTCTTTCAGAATTTTCCAGAATTTATTGTGATCCACACAGTCAAAGGCTTTGGCATAGTCAATAAAGCAGAAATAGATGTTTTTCTGGAACTCTCTTGCTTTTCCCATGATCCAGCAGATGTTGGCAATTTGATCTCTGGTTCCTCTGCCTTTTCTAAAACCAGCTTGAACATCAGGGAGTTCATGGTTCACGTATTGCTGAAGCCTGGCTTGGAGAATTTTGAGCCTTACTTTACTAGCATGTGAGATGAGTGCAATTGTGTGGTAGTCTGAGCATTCTTTTGCATTGCCTTTCTTTGGAATTGGAATAAAAACAGACATAGTGATAGATAATATTCAAGGTTTGAAATCTTAATATTGTAAAAACTTTAACTCTTCAAACTAGTCTCTGCATTTAATGTAATCCCAATAACAATTCAAAGTTTTTCCTTTTGATAGACCATGACAAACAGATTTTAGAATTCACACGAACGTACACAAATCATAAATAGACAATAATTCCAATAAAAGACAATGTGGGAGAAATTCCTCTTCCTGATACCAGGCCTTATTGCAAAGCTATAGTAATTTAGTAATTAATCAATGTGAAATTTACACACAGATAAGCATAGATAAGTGCAAAAGTATTTGATAGCTCAACAAAAGACTATATATATGTGTGTTGAACGAGGCGCTTGCACACTCAGCCTCTCCGTCACGTCTGACACTGTAACCCCGTAGGCGGCAGCGCACTAGTCTCGTCTGTCTACGAAGTTTCCCAGGTGAGGAACTGCAGAGCGTTGCCACTTTCTTCTCCAGGAGACTGTGGTACATCCCCTAGGATCTTCCCTGGTGGCTCAGATGGTAAAGCGTCTGCCTACAATGCCTACCATGTGGGAGACCTGGGTTCAATCCCTGGGTTGGGAAGATCTCCTGGAGAAGGAAATGGCACCCCACTCCAGTATTCTTGCCTGGAAAATCCCATGGGTGGTGGAAGCTGGTGGGCTACAGTCCATGGGGTGGCAAAGAGTCGGACATGACCAAGCGCCTTCACTTTCAGGATAGAAAGTGCACATTCTAAGTACTTTGCATTTTATTAATTATAGTATTATTCTTTATTTTTCATTTTATTTTCAACGCCAGAAATACTGAACTATTCAGTATTTTGCCAAGTAGGCTTCACTCAGGTTCTACAAGCGTTAGTGTGTTTAGCGTGGACACACACAGCACAGAAATACAGAAAGAAGGACAGCAGCAGGACTCTTCATCTCCAGTTCCCAGACGGAGGAAGCTAAATTCCGTCACCTAGAGATGCATACATAGGTGATAAGCCAATAAAAAAAAAGGAAATGATCGTTAACACAAGCAAGGATAGCAGTTACCTTGGACGGTACGATGTTCGGATGAAGAACGTGACACCCCTGAGTTGAAGATGATGTTCTTTCTCTTTATTAAAGTTGCAAGAAACATTATTTGTATTTAATTAGGTGTGATGTATGTTACTGCACACACATTTTATTCATTTTTCCACGTGTAACACATTTCCCAATAAAATTTAAAAACATTTAAACCAAGAATAGTAAAACTTTTTTAAAAGATACCTTCTTTAAAAAATCAATTTTTGGTTTTAGCAGTCATTTCATGTCTGACTCTGTGCAGCCCCATAGACTATAGCCTGACAGTCTCCTCTGTCCATAGGGTTTTCCTGGCAATAATACTGGAGTGGGTTGGCATGCCCTCCTGCAGGGGATCTTCCTGACCAGGGATGGAGCCCACATCTCTTGTGTTTAGCCTGCATATGCGGGCAGCTTCTTCACCTCTAGTGCCACCTGGGAAGCCTGTAACATACATTGAGTATGTGTGTTTTATTCAATGTCCGACCCTTTGAGATTCCATGGACTGTGGCCTGCCGGTCTCCTCTTCCATGGGATTCTCTAGGCAAGAATACCAGAGTGGGTTGCCATTCCTTCTCCAGAGGATCTTCCCAACCTAGAGACTGAACCCAGGTCTCCCCCATTGCAGGGAGATTCTTTAGTGTCTGAGGCACAAGACTGCAGAAAATAACACACATTGTTAATTACTTATTCAACTTCAACTTTTTATACTTGAAGAAAAGTATCTCTTTTGTTTACTAACATTTTGCCAGTTCTGAGAAGAATGTTCTACATATAGCAGATGTTGATAATGTAGTTGTTCAATGAATTAATTGTACTTCTTTGTATGGACTGTAAATGTTTTAAGAGATTGGAGAAGAGCAGGGCAAGTATTTCTCAGAGGAGTCAGAAGTTTGAACATTACAATTCCTGCTTGTATTTCGTGTGCCATATGTGGTTGAGATCAAGCAGAAAGAAAAACACCCACATTGGATAGAGGTACGGAAAAGAGTTTAAAAGAGAGACTTTCTTCCTTCAGAATAAAAGTCATGGTTTCTAGATGCTCCCTCGTCATCCATTTGGAGTATAAAATAAAATCTTTCCTTCTCTTATTCTGGGGAGACAGTTTATGGTTCCAATCTCCCACCATACTTTCCTTGAAAGATTATTTTCCTTCTCCTGTGATGTCAAAGACAGTGGAGTGATCAGCTTCATAGACTTCTGATTATCTTTTCATACTCGATTTTTTCCCTTCTACAAAAATTGGTGTTCAGTTGCTAAGTCGTGTCTGACTCTGACCCCATGAACTGCTGCCCTCCAGGCTTCCTTGTGGCTCACTGTCTCTAGGAGTCTGCTTAAGCTCACGTCCCTTGAGTGGATGATGCCAACAACCTTCACATCCTCTGTTGCCCTCTTCTTCTCCTGCCCTCAGTCTTTCCCAACATCGGGGTCTTTTCCAGTGAGTCGACTCTTTGAATCAAGTGGCCAAAGGACGATGCTATTAGGTGCTGAGATTTGGGTGCCAGGAACCCTCTGTGTCCTGAATTCAGCCATACTTGAACCAGGGTTCTGTCTGTGGACTTCTCATTATTACAGGAGAATAATTTCCACCTTCCTCTTCAGCAAGGGTGGGTTGATTTTCTGTTTGTTTGTTTTTCATCTATAACTAAAAGACCCCTATCTGGTACATTGAGCTAGAATTGCAATCTGCAGACATATCAGGAAAGAGCCTCCTAGACACAGAACAGAATGGACAGTGGCGCAGGAATGTGGGCGTTCGTTCTGGAAAAGGGAATTAATCTTGTATAATAATCTGAGAATTATTAGACCTCTCTGGAAGGTTGGATAAGTGTTTCATCACCTACACTCATTCATGTATTCATTCTGAGGGGTTGCAGGTGAAGGGTCCGGAAAACCAGAACGTTGCATTTCAGATCAGTAGCTGTCACTTAATTCCACTTAACCTCAATTTTCCAGTCTTTTGAAAAGAGACAACAGTAGGAGCAAACTCTTCAGCGTTTTGTGATGGTTATGTGCGTGATACCTTCAGGGAAGTTAAAATAGTCCATGGCATATTGTAACACTCAGTATATGAAGCAATTATAATCCCTTACTGATTGGACCAAGTGCAGGACCCTGTACTTAGAAGGGTACCCTGCTGAGTTTAATGTTCTGCTGTGGCTATCTTGAAATTAATAAAAATTTCTGAGCAAGAAGGCTACATTTTCCTTTTTCAGGGGCCCCGCAGTTTAGGCAGCGTGTCCCTGAAAGGATGTTCCTCTGCTTCACAGGGAATCATGGTTGAGGGTTGAAAGCAGGGACTTGTGGAGCTGGAACCACGGGCCTAAACTTAAGCAGCTCTAATAAAAATCTCCATGGCCTCCCATAAATCATTCAGCCTGCTCTTCTCTTACCCACTTTGACTTCGTAGTAGCTCTACTATCTGTTTCTTTCCATTTATTTAATTCACAGATTGACCGTCAGCTCTGGAGTGAATCTTTTCTGTAGTCTTTTCATTTATATCTTGCTGTCTCAAATTTTTCCTGACTCCATTTGCCTTTTCAAACTGCTACGTGTGTCCAACACTCACTGGAAGAAAACAGATCCACATCAAGGTGACTCATAATAAAATCTTAGGACACGTGTGCCCACAAAAAATGAAGACATCTTAAAAAAGTTTTAGGGAAAAAACCAACAGAGATAAAGCCCAATAAAAACAGAATGAATGGGATTACTGGGAACACGAATACAGAAGAAACATGTCTTCAAAATTCTGGAAAAAGAAAAAACCAAAACAATATGATCCTAGGCAAGCCATCAGGAGGTGTAATAGTGGAATCAGTGTATTTCAGAACCTGCCAGCTCACAAAAAATAAATTACCTGCTACACATCTTTTTTTGTCTGTTTGTTTTCAGGAAGCTCCTGGCATCATTCTTTGAGGCGAGGCGTATTCTATTTGGAATTTGCAGGATTTATTAAATAAGAAAGAAGGGAGGACAACTCCCAGGAGGACGGCAAAGAGAAGTCTTAGGAAGTCAGCTGGTGTTGCAGACATAAGCAGCACCTCACACAGACTGAGGCAGAAGGGAAAAGATGCCACGGATCCACAAACACGCAAGCATACACACGCGTGGAACTGATCAGCTCTCTAACACGAGAGCCACGTCCTGAGAGAAGCTGTGCTGTTGTGCCTGTTTCTGGAACTCTCTGAAGCCAAGTAAGTTAAAGTTCCATGAGACAAAGTGCAAAGAAAAATGTAACAGAGGCAACTGTCGTGAGAAATCTTGAGGCCCTTGGCCTGCAAGGAGATCCAACCAGCCATCGTAAAGGAAATCAACCCTGAATAGTCACTGGAAGGACTGATGCTGAAGCTGAAACTCCAATACTTTGGCTGCCTGATGCGAAGAGCTGACTCACTGGTAAAGATTCTGATGCTGGGAAAGACTGAGGGCGGGAGGAGAAGGGGAGACAGAGGATGAGCTGGTTGGATGGCATCACCGACTCGATGGACATGAGTTTGCGCAAACTCCAGGAGACGGTGAAGGAGACAGTCTGAGTAAACTCTGGGAGTGGGTGATGGACAGGGAGGCCTGGCGTGCTTCAGTCCATGGGCTTGCAAAGAGTCGGACATGACTGACTGACCGAACAACAGCCATCGTGAAAACGTCGTGAGAATGCACAGAAAACATATCGTGAAAATGCACAGAACGGAATGACAGGTAGTCTTAAAGCGCTGCGTGGCTCAGCTGTAATATAAACAAAACATGCTTAGTCACAGAAAGATGTGCACTGAATACTAATTCAACCAAAAAATTGGGAGAGTAGAAAGGAGCGTGGAGGGGGCCCACCCATCTCCCATGTGTTGAGTGATAAGTACCTGAGTTAATTCTCCATCAGCTGTAGAGAAAAATGAAAAACAATGGGCAAGATTTTTAAAAACATTCATTATAGATACATAAACATCTGCCTTAGACATATGGAGAGCAATACCACCAGAAACAGCTAGAGTGGCTTTAACTATTGAGCCCGGAGTTAAAGATGAGGACCAGTGGAGTGACAGACAGCTGTTTTTCATTATGAAGTCATCTAGTACCATTCAAGGTTTTAAAACTTTTCTTTTTTTTATTGTGAGTTATAATATGCATACAGAAAACTGCATAAACTGTATTTGGAGGTTTTAACAATATAATACGGCAGACATCTGTGTAACCACCACGTGGGTCAAAAATTAGAACATTGCCAGTTCTAGGACTTGGGCCACGTGATGGGAAGAGCGGACTCATTAAAAAGGACCCTGATGCTGGGAAAGGTTGAAGGCAAAGGGAGGGGGGTGGTGACGGAGGGTAAGCCGTGGTTGGATGGCATCACCGACTCAGTGGACATGAACTGTAGCAAAGTCAGGGAGAGAGTAGAGGGTGGAGGAGCCTGGCGTGCTGCAGTCCTCGGGGTCACAGAGTCAGACGCGACTGAGGACCCCCACTGCCTGTGTGCTCTCTCTGAGCAAAATCCACTCCCAATCCAACCCTGACAGGCAACGCCGTCCTGACTTTCGTGACCATATATTTTGCATTGATTTACATTTTTTTTTCACTTATGCTCACATCCCTCTACAGAATAGCTTCTCATGATTTTGACTCTCTGAGCCACCTGGAACACCCATAATCTACTTAAATGAAACTTAAATTTTGAAATGCAGTATTTTGCCCATACAAGTGTAAACCTGGATGAAAGCACCTTCCACTACAAAGAATTATCCAGCCCATCGGCTGCCCCACGTTGATATTTTCATAAGAAAAAAATGTATCATTACTCATTTCTCCCAGACGCTTGTAAATATACCTTTACCTTGAAACTCCATGGAATGCCCACAGAATCCATACAAGGAGTACTTATATCACTACACAATTAATGACCACAGTCTGGTTTTAATATCATGTGCTAAAAAGCACACTAAAATATGGTTCGGACAATAATTTCCACAAGGCCTACGTGACTAACAGGAAAAGAAGATTCTAAGACCTGAAGGAAAAAAGATGACAAGAACAAGTCACTGTTAAGGAAGAATGAATATTTACTCCTTCAGCCTCTACCACAAATCTGGCATTTCCAAGCAGTGGTTTCCCTCCAGGGAGGGTATCAGGGTTGATTTGGGGGATTTCAAAAAACCCAGTAAAAAGCATCCTCTTCACCAGAGAGGGTAAATTAGTCTCGGAGATGGGGAGTTGGTAGCGAGCGTGTATATTTTTACAAACAAACAAATGAGCGTCCATGACAACGTCAACAAGCTCCTCAGACCATCTGGCGCTTAATCTAGTCGCTGTCCATCCTGGTTTACTGTCCCTGAGCAGAAGGGGTTATTAAGGCAGAGAGAGACTCTCCCGGCCTCTCGCTTGGCCCCTGGGATCCGGTCTTGTTTTCTCGGCTGTGTGAAGCGCGACCCCCACCTCTAACTCCTTGGAATCCGCTGACCCCGTTCCCGGCTCCGGCCCTGCTACCTGCTCTGGGCGGCCGGACGCACTATTCTAAGGCGAACCACTGCTACCCCTCGCCACCTTGCCCAGAATTATTCATCAGAGCTTGTCCTGGGCTGTGGACCTAAACACGGAAGGACAGAGTCCTGCGTTAGTGGAGGCCAGGGGCGCAGACAGAGCCCGTTTGGAGCAGCTGGGTCTTGCCTCTGTTGCTAGGGAGGCGCTCCAGCCCTGGCCAGCAGGAGCTGGGCACGGTGACTCACCGAACCTCCCTGACTCCCCTCTGACTCGCCTCACTCCTGGGACAAGTCCTCTACCGCTCCGGGCCTCCCTGTCCCCTCCTCCCTGACCTGGTCCTTCCAGGTCTCCCTGAGATTTCAAGCATTTGCCTTTTTAAAGTGATTAAACCCTCCAGGAGAAGCGTTTCAGAAGAAAGGCCAGTTGTGGAATTCAAGGGAGTTGTCTGAGTCGCGCTTTGCAAACAGAGGCACTGAAGTCAGCCTCTTTTTGTGTCTGTGGTAGTGGATTTATTTTTTAATCTATTTTTTAACTGGAGGAAAGTTGCTCTGCAATGTGGTGCTGGTTTCTGCCTTACAGCAATGTGAATCGGCCACAATTACACACATGTCCCCTCCCTCCCCTCCCGTCATCCCAGCCCTCTGGGTCATCACAGAGCTCGGAGCTAAGCCCCCGTGTTACACAGCAGCTGCCCATCAGCTCTCTGTTTCACACAGGGTCGTGGGCAGAGGAGCCTGGCCGGCTTCAGTCTGTGGGGTCGCAGGGTCGGACACCGCTGAGCCACTAGCACGCGAGGCGTACAGTACCTGGATGCGGCTTTCTCCGTTTGTTCCGTTCTTTCCTTCCCCCACTGCGCCCACAAGTCCATTCTCTATATCTGAATCTCCAGTCCTTCCCCGCAAATAGGTTCGTCAGTACCGTTTTTCTGGATTCTATATATATGCCTTAATATGTGATATTTGTGTTTCTCTTTCTGACTTGCTTCACTGTCTATAACAGGCTCTAGGTTCATCCAGCTCAATAGAACTAACTCAAATTCCTTCTTTTTATGGTGAGTAGCATTCCTTTGTACCACATCTTCTTTATCCATTCGTCTGTGGAGAGGCATCCAAGTCGCTTCCATGTCCTAGCCATTGTGAGTGACGCTGCAGTGAGCGCTGGGGGATGTGTGTCTTTTTCGGTTAACCTGCGTGTGTTGGTTGTTCTTTCTCCCTCGCGAGTTGTCTCTGCTTTACTTTCCTCTGTCAGCGCTGCTTATGGCCACGTGCTCTCTTCCTTACGGCACCCTGTGAGCAGGTTACAGCCCAGATGTGCTTGGAAACCCCTCGGACAACCTGGTTGTCAGGCTGGGGTTCAAGCCCTCCCACGATCAGATCCCAACCCACCTTCCCATCTTATGTCCTCTGTTCCCACTCGAATAGTCTGTGAAAGAGATGAACTGGTTGCCCAGCTGTTTCTCAAGTAAGTACCATCTCCTCAGGAGAGAAGAAAGTGAAAGTCAAGTCGCTCAGTCGTGTCCAACTCTTTGCGACCCCATGAACTGTAGCCTACCAGGCTCCTCTGTCCATGACAAAGATCTTGTCTTATTTGATCTTGTGGTCTGGGATCAAACTCAATGCCTCCTCTGTCATCACTGCATAGTACCTGTTCGATGAAAGAGTAAATAAGTGAATGGATGAGGAAGTGGATGGAGTCTGTTTTCTCCTCCCAAAATGTCTGTGAAATGTGAACACGCCCATCTCAAATGACATCCTTGCAGAAGCTTCCTGGACTCTTGCCGTGGGAAGCGGCGATTCCTGCTTTCCACGTGGTTTGTTCTTATGGCATAACTCCATGTATTGAATATACATGTGCATATCAGCAGTGGGTAAGAATCCACCTGCATTGTAGGAGACACAAGAGATATAGGTTCAATCCCTGAGTCAGAAAGATTCCCTTGGAGTAGGAAATGGCAACCCAGTCCAGTATGCTTGCCTAGAAAATCCCATGGACAGAGGAGCCTGGAGGGCTACAGTCCACAGGGTCACAAGGAGCTGGACACGACTGAATATGTGTGCATGTATATATCCTAGCCCTCATATCAAAGTCCCTTGAAGGGAAAGGGTATAAATACTTTTCAGCTTTGTACTTTTCCTCAGAAGCATTTTGATAATTACTGTTTGCGTAGAGTCTGTGTGTGAACACACAGGCTCTGGAAGCACTATATCCCCATTTTTACCATTATTCTTCACCTCTCAGTATCTCCTGTAGTGTGGGAGCTCTGAAATTTCGCCAGCATCTTCCTCTTCTGTGAAATAAAGAAGTAGGGCCCAACGATCCATTTGCAACTTGAGATACCGTGACCTAGGCACAGACTTCAGGTAAAGACTGCTGGAATGAAGACATTTAATTAAAATGCGTTACTAAAATCATAACGAAGTTGTGGCATCTTCTACTGCCAGCTATTTTGCTTTTCTTATAAGTCAGTAAGAAAGTTAAATGTTTCATAGGTTTTCTTGTTTGGCACTTTCTGTTTGCTAATTTTTAGGACTGAAGTGTCTCCAAACTACATTAA
>SJYC01088356.1:0-22463 GCA_006408675.1 Madoqua kirkii
ATCATAACGAAGTTGTGGCATCTTCTACTGCCAGCTATTTTGCTTTTCTTATAAGTCAGTAAGAAAGTTAAATGTTTCATAGGTTTTCTTGTTTGGCACTTTCTGTTTGCTAATTTTTAGGACTGAAGTGTCTCCAAACTACATTAAGTAATTAATAAAAACCACAGACTCAGAAAAAGACCTTAGAAGTTATATACTTTGATCTTTTCACATAACAGAGGAGGATATTGAGGTTCTGGAATAGAAATGGGTCTGCTCCAAACAACATAAAGCTGAATGAGAAATCCCAGCGAAGGATCTCATTCTTCTGGATAAGCAAGCAAAACAAACCCCAAGATTCATTAATTTCCTTCTTCCTGATGACAAGTCCAAGCTCTTTTTGCTGTTGTTGTTGCTGTTGTCTTCTGCATGTCCTTTTTAAACACTTGGGGGAATTTAAATTTAGCCTTTTGGTTTCAGCCGCAGTCCTAAGGTGTCTAGAGCACATGGACCAAGTTTTACTCACACTCGGTACACACCCATTGTCAGACGGAGGCAGGGACCGTATTGCAGCTCCAGCTGAAAAACGGCAATAAATGAGAAAAGCAACCGCGTGAGTTTTGACATTCTTGGAAAGCTCACCGTATCTCAGGCCAGATTTGCGTCCTCTGTAACTCCACAAGGGGATTCCCAGAAGACATATATTTTCTTTCCTTGACAAATGTCTCAAATTAAAGAGCAACAAAGGAAAATGGCTGAAGCACCAAGGGTGTGATATTTTAAGAGACTTGACTCCGTCCTTGGCTCTGGTGAGCCGAGCCGTTCACAGTTCTCTACGGGGAAAACCTACGTCGATCAATTTGTATCACATTAGGGCTCCAAGGGCACCGCTAGCACGGCCATCTATTTCTTTGAGGTTTAGTAATGAAGTAGATGGATTTTCTCCCCACCCCTACCCATTTTTCTAAAAGCCCCAGCTATCTTTTATTGTTCCCCATGGTAGGTGATCCTCCTAAGGGAAGCTCAGTAGAGAAGGCAGAGTCCCTGGAGCTGAGGCCTGCTGACATCAGTCATACCCGGCCAAGAGAAAGAGCCTTCTAGGCGATTCATAAAGCAGATTGAAGACAATCAAATGGCAGACTTACAAACCCTTAAGGGCTTCCCAGGTGGTGCTAGTGGTAGAGAACCCACTTGCTAAAGCAGGAGATGTAAGAGACACGGGTTCAGTCCCTCAGTTGGGAAGATCCCCTGGAGGAGGGCCTGGCAGCCCACTCTAGTGCTCTTGCCTGGAGAATCCCATGGACGGAGGAGCCTGGTGAGTTACAGTCCGTGGGACTGCAGAGAGTCAGACGTAACTGAAGCAACTTAGCACACACTAGCGCTTAAGACTTAGCATTGGTAAAGGCACCCCCACCACCACCACGGTAAGGAGCACTGATGTTTAAATCATGGCTATAATGGACTCTGATATGACCTGAGGCTGCCACAGCTGAAACACTGAAGTTATTATAAAGCACTTTCTGCAAAGGGTTCTTCTGTCGACATCAGCAAGAACGGTAACACATTTCATTTAAGCCCCCAGTCTGTGTTCCTCTCTCTTTCTGCGCGTGTTGGGAGGATGCTGAATCTGAATGCAAAGACGTCTCCTGAATGTAAATTAGAGCAAGCTTAGAAAGGTGTCGAGAACACCAGTGCAGATACTTCACGTACGATGCATGATAAGCACCGACCTGAGACCGGGATCATTTAAACCCTAAGGCGTCTCTTTGTGCTGAGACCTATCTTTAACTTCCAGGAGGCTTCGCTCATTCACCTTCACATTCAGCCTGTGCCGTGAGAAGGGCTCTCTACCTTCTTGGTAGGGTTTGGATTGGATGTTTCTTTCTTATCCCCAGCTCCACATGTCAACCGAGTTAAGATAATCTAATTAAAACGAGGCTGACGGTGGCCCTTTTGTCTTATTTTATTATTTATTTCCGGCTCTGCTGGGCCTTCACTGATGCGTGTGAGCTCTCTCTAGTTGTGGGGGGTGTGTGCTAAGTCACTTCAGCCGTGTCCTGCTCTGTGTGACCCCATGTACTGCAGCGCCCAGGCTCTTCTGTCCATGGGGATTCTCCAGGCAAGGACACTGGCGTGGGTTGCTGCCCTCCTCCAGGGGATCTTCAGGCATCCAGCCCTCCTCTCTTGGGTCTCCTGCACTGACCCACATTCCCTGCATCGGCAGTGGACTCTTAGCCCCTGGACCAGCAGGGAAGCCCTGAGCTTTCTTTATTTTAGATACTGCTCGGCTAATAAACACCACTGTCTCAGCTTCCTGCCTCGTACACCCGCTTTTCCTCTCTTGTCCACAGTGAAATGAATTAGCCAGCATCTAAAAATAATAACGGCAATTTTTGCGACATTATAGGCCAGACACAGACTGAAGGATTAACTGTCATGAATTCCGATAGTCCTCGCGTTTCTACGGCCTCACTCTGCTGTGAACGGCTGATAAAAATGAGAGAAGTCGAGGTAATTTGATACAGATGATGGATGTGAACCTGTGCAATAGGTTGGACAAAGTCAAAGACATAATAAGTAGGAGGCCAGCAACTTGAACCCTACTTCAAGGAGGATTCACGACCCCTGGTCTCCACCATCTGTGATCCTAACATTAGATTCTGCCTCCCTCGTGGTGATAACAGACTTCAGATGTTTTGTTATCCTTTTCTGAGTATGTTAAAGATAATCACCACCGCATTCTTGCAAGAAATTGACAGGCATTAGGCTGTTTAGACTCAAAAGTGTGTTTAAGTTTAGTCTTGATAGCACATTTCAGTCAGTACTTGATTGGAAAATGTTATATCATGATAAGAAAGCCCTAATCATGGGGAAATTACAAGCTTGAAAAAGAAAAGTTCAACAGAATATGAACAAAATAGAAAATGGTAAACATGCATAGTATATACTAATGGGATTCCTTAATAGCTGTACATGTATTATTATTGCTTTTCACAAAACTAGAATTCCTGATATCTTCTTTAATAACTGCAAGTTGAATTATTATTGTTTCCTCAAAAAATGTTATGTCTATAACGTATGCTTTCTAAGAATTTAGTCCATGCCACTTTTAGCAAAAGAGAAATTAAAAAAAACACACACACAGTAGTTTGGACCAAATGCTATGGTACCTTCTATATAGTGAAAGGTTCAAATAGTCTACTATTTTAAATGATAATAAATCAACTCAGATTGAGACGAATATTTATTATATTTGGAATTAACAATAATAAAAACCAAAAATTGCCTTCTGTGACATTCAGAGTGGAATTTAATGGAAATAAAATGATCCTGTGAAGTTTGATTTTCTACTTAATACATTGTCATATTTTTGGAACCAAGGTCTCCCTAAGATTACATTACTTGAAAAGTTGAAATAACTGCATCCAAGTGTAAATCAGACTATTTTTCCTGGAGCCAATATCCCTACTGTGGCCTAGTTTTACCTCTGTAGCCTTTTTAAAAACGCACTTAGGAACAGTCTGCTTAAATTTAAGAAAGAAGAGAGGAATTTCTTCTTTCTGCCTAAATCTGAAAACAAACTCACTTGCACTAAGAAAGTCAGGACTTCTGCACGTTGGAAATTTCCATCATTTTTACATCAACTGTGTTGTTCACGTTCATAAAGTGATACAAAAGGAAAGAAAGAGCAGTGAAATGCCGTAGAAATGCTACCAAATAAGTAGCTCTATATGTTCACCATGTAACGTAAGAAAAGGTATTTCCCCACTTCAGTGCTTCATGGGAGCCTTTGAAAAACCAAACACACAGATCATCGCTGCTGAAGGAGAGCCTTAACTCCCTCTGGTGTCTGACAGCCTGCACAAGACACTTAAACGTTTTGTAATTTACCGAGACACTGCGCTCTGCAAAGCCAAAAGACAGGCCTCAAACTGTAGTAGCTGCGCAGCTCCTGAAACAGCATACCTGGGCTAAATTTGCAAGAGTCGGTGTAGACAAAACACGGGGCCCTTGGGGGTGGAGGGCACGTGGGAGGAGCGCTGGGGCGCCGTCTGCTTTCACCGTCCACCGCGGTCCCGCGGCCCCAGAAAGTGCCCGCTACTTCCCGCGCTGCCGAAGCTCCAGGCCTGGATCTGCTCTCAAAGTGGAGAGAAGAGTCCAGGCCACGGCAGCGTCCTCACACAGTTCCTCTCTCCCATCTTGGTTCCAGCAATTTTTTTGTAAACTTCCCAAACTGAGGTGCTCTTCGTGAGAGCTAGGCCTTAACCTGAATTTCTCTGCTTCATCTGTGATGTGATTCTGAGCGGCCCTGCACCCTTTGAGCAGAGGGCTATAAAGGATACTCTCCCAGGGTGTATGTGTGTGCATGTGTGTGCATGTGCGTGTGCGCATGTGCTGTGTATGTGTGCACGTGTGTGCACACGCATGTGCTGTGTATGTGTACATGTGTGTGTGCACGTGTGCTGTGTATGTGTGCATGTGTGTGTGTGTGTGTGCGTGCATGCCTGGCTGGGGGGAAGCAGAGGAGGAGTCAGGCAGCTGTAAGAGCGTGCATGATAACAGCATTGGGTTTGGAGTGAAAGAAATCATCGTGGTGTATTTCATGTCAGATAAGTGCCATAGATTATCAGTGTTGTCGTTTGTTGTATAGTCACCAAATCGTGTCTTACTTTGCGACCTCATGGGCTGTGGCCCACCAGACTCCTGTGTCCATGGGGTTCTTCAGGCAAGAGTACTGGAGTGGGTGTGCGTGCCCTTCTCCAGGGATCTTCCCCACCCAGGGATTGAACCCGCATCGCGTATGTCTCCTGCACTGGCAGGCGGGTTCTTTGCCCCTAGCACCACCGGGGACGCTCCACATAATATGTGTGTGTGTGTATATATATATGCGTGGCTGAGCCACAAGGGAAGCCCATATATATATATCGGACTCTCAGCACCAGACACAGCCACAACTGCGTTCCGCTCCCTTCTTTCTGGAGCCCGCAGTAAGCACCCTCTGCTGTCCCCTAGCATCGTACTGGACACATTCTGACCTCTGACCTGGGGGGCTCATCTCCCAGTGTCTTATCTCTTTGCCTTTCGTGCTGTTGATGGGGTTCTCGCTGCAGGAACACGAGTGGGTTGCCCCGCCCTCCTCTAGTGGACCTCGTGTTGTCAGAACTCTCCAGTGTGACCCGTCCTTCTTGGGTGGCCCCGCACGGCCAGGCTCCTGGCTCAGCGAGCTACAGCAGCCCCTTTGGCACGACAAGGCTGTGATCCGTGGAGGGGCACGTGCGTATCGACATCTACACATACACGCACAAAATCTCACACAGGAGTCTTTTCAAAGCGCAGCCATTTCCCAGGACCCAGCACTAACATCCCCAGAGACAGCAAGCAGGCGAAAAGCATTGCACACGCGTCTGTGAAGAAGCCCTGCTGGCCCTTCCCCACTTGGCAGACACACCTTCAGCTCAAGGAACACCTCGAGTCAGACATCCCTGCAGGGACCCCTGAAGTTTACTTTTGCTCGAGGCTAAAAACAATATGTTTGAAGAAAAACAATAACATGACTTCCATCCTTGAAATGTTCATTTGATGAAATTTTATAGTTTCCAGACTGTTTCTGAATGACTGCAATAGTTGCTAAACAAAGACGTGTTTTTATATAACAGTGTTGGAGATTTCAACGGATTCTACAGTTGCAGAGGACTGTAGAGGTTGGGCTGAGAGCAGAATGGAAGCGAACTTTCACGACAGGAGGAACAATTATCAAATTCATGAGTCAGTTCAACTGCAGTTGAAATACACGTCTCTTAAGACTGTCCTTTCCAGAAAGAAATTGTTATGATTCTGATTCTAATTGACTCTTGAAGGCTGATCATTTATTATTTTAAGTAAGACCTTATGCCTCTAAGGTAGTCTAGGACATAAAAATGCTGACTTAGTACCATTCCCTGCTGTGAAAAGCAAAATATGTGAAATCCAAACGGCAGGTCACCATTTTATCCGCAGCACAATAACTTGGATGTAAGCAAACATATAAAATTAACCTTGGCAGCATAATAATAAATAAGACCTTGTTAGCGAATCAGCTTGCTTTCTCCAGCTGCTGACTTGAACCTCAGAATAATAACCTGTGATTGTGACACATTCTGTACTTCTTATCTGGGATTACAGTAGTCTGGTTTAGTCAGTAAATATACACAGACCATCTGCTTGATGCCAGACTCTCCTCCGCTAAGTGTTTAACATGCAGATGTGAAAACTGTAGGCAAGGACTTGGAGGATTTCACCTTTTAGTGGAAAAGGCAAAGGATTAATCCAGTCGTTGAAATGCAGTGTTGTAAGTGATAGCGAGGCAAAAAATAGTAAGAAAAAAAGCAGAAAAGAAGAATTGAATTCCGCATCGGAGTCCCAGGGAGGCATTCTGGAGAAGATGCTTCTCCAGTAAATTTGTAGAAATGAAGCAGAAAAAACAGCAGGAGCTTTTGCAGGCCCAAAATGCTGAGCGAAGTGAAAGTGTTAGGCGCTCAGTGGGGTCCAACCCTTTGTGGCTCCTTGGATAGTCGTCCCCCAGGCTCCTCTGTCCATGGGATTTCCCAGACACGAATGCTGGAGTGGGTTCCGTTTCCTTCTCCAGGGGATCTTCCTGGCCCAGGGATCGAACCCAGGTCTCCTGCATTGAAGGTAGATTCTTTACCGTCTGAGCCTCCAGAGAGTACCTTAATAAAATGTAAATTGAGACAAGAAACAATTTCCTTATTTGGGGGAAGAAATAGTGAAGACCTGAAATAAAATACTGATGCAGAGAAGGAAGTAGATACGAGAGCCACGGGTTTACCTGATGGCTCGGCGGGTAAAGAATCGGGCTGCAGTGCAGGAGACATAGGAGACAAGGGTTTGGTCACTGGGTTGGGAAGATCCCCTGGAGGGAGAAATGGCAACCCACTCCAGTGTTCTTGCCTGAAAAAGCCCATGGGCAGAGGAGCCTGGCAAGCTACAGTGCAAAGGAGAACAAAGAACGGGACGCTGTCAGAAGCCGCAGATTTCAAACCGAATGATTGTGGCGCGCGGGCTTCATCGCCTCTCTGCTCGTGGGGTCTTCCCGGATCAGCGATCAAACCCACGTCTCCTGCACTGGCAGGCGGATCCTTGACCACTGAGCCGCCAGGGACATCCCCAGCAGACGCTGCTAATATCAGATATGCAGCAGGATGTGGACACTGAGATGTCAGGGCTTGGCCTTTGTCACCCGTTCTCCTTTGGAACTCCTGGTACTGCACCAATCAGAATCTCAAGATTAAATTGATATCCCAAACACTTCTCTCTACTCTCCAGAAACTGCCAAAGCGTGGTCTAATACACTAAGACTCCTTTCAGGGTCTCCTCTTCCGTCCAAACCTAACACATGTTTTAACCTAACGTGTCACTCTGACTTTTTAAATCCTCCACTAACTCCCCGGCAAGTACGGCAGCCTGTGCTGGCCATTCACATCCGCTCTGCTTCTCCGTGCAGACTGGACGTGGTGTAGCCTTGAAGGGGCAGAGGACAGAAATCCAGAAGATTCACGGCTGGAGTTAGCTGACGATGTAGATGTAGTGAGACTTGCAGGAACTGAAAGGATAAGCCTGTGCTGCCCAACAAGAAAACACTGAGAAATAATGGATAAGAAAGTTGGAGATGCATCAGAGGAAAATTATTCATCTGTATTTCACCATTGACGTAAGAATGATGAAACCTGGCTTCAAGATACGCCTCTAATATTTATATGTCACTGAATCTTTGGCTTCCTAGGGTCCCATTTTATCTGTCACTAAAAGAAATTGTATTAATTTACCTCTAGTTATCTTTACTCTCTATTATTTAAATCTCAGACATCTTTAAATATAAGTTCCAGCAGTGTTTTTTTTTTAATGTCAGTGAAATTGGGTTTAGTGATAGGTATAAAAGTTACACACTAAATATTATTTGAGTAGCTATCTGCTGTTTTTATTTTGCAATCATTCTAGCTTAAGCAGGGGTGAAGAAACCTTTTTTTGTCTATTGATGATCAGTGGTATACAGGAAAACAATCAGTAGCCCAAGGACTTTGAAAAATAGCCATTTAGATAGTGCTGATTTTAAGTTAAACAACAAGGTAAGAGTTTAAGTCAATACATAAAGAGGATAGCTTTTCTTACTCGACATTCAGTATTCTTTTCATTTTATCCTCTCCAGTATTTTAGTAATATGCATTATATTGGAATCTCTGTTGAAAACTGCACCCAATTCATTAGTTATTAAATCGATAGGTTAAAACATTGATCTCAGGCTGATGTGGCAAGCTACCTTATATAAAATCTTCTCCAGTTCTTCTTAGTAAATTATTGATAATTAATTAGTTAACTTTTTAATATCTTGAAGGGCTGGATATACACCTTCCCAAATATAATATATCCCTTTGTATCTCAAGTATTTAAAATCTGTCTCTTCCATCAACTCTGAATAAACCTTGAAGGTAAGTGCTAGACACATATATAACATGTAAACTCTCCATATGAAAAAAAAAAGTATATGCATGCTAAGTCACTTCAGTTGTGTCCAACTCTGTGAAATGCTATGGACTGTAGCCCACCAGATTCCTCTGTTCATGGGATTTCCCAGGCAAGAACACTGGAGTGGATTGCCATTTCCTCCTCCAAGGGATCTTCCCCACCCAGGGATTGCTGTCTCTTGCATCTGCTGCGTTGATAGACGAGTTCATTACCTCTAGTGCCACTTGAGAAGCATATATATATATATATGGGTAGCCTATCCCTTCTCCAGTGGATCTTCCCAACCCAGGAATCGAACTGAGGTCTCCTGCACTGCAGGCGGATTTATTACCAACTGAGCTATCAGAAAAGCCTATATATGTATCACACAATGATTTTCGCTAATGCTATTAAGCTTGGGCTCCCAGGTGGCTCAGTGCAGAAGAGGCAAGAGATTAGGGTCAGATCCCTGGGTCGGGAAGATCCCCTGGAGTAGCAAATGGCAACTCACTCCAGTATTCTTGCCTGGAAGATACCCGGACAGAGAAGCTTGGAGGGCTGCACTCCATGGGGTCACGAAGCGTGAAACGTGACTGAGCACTGCCCCCCACCCCGGTTAGGCCGGTGGTGTCTTCTAGGAACCATCTTTGGTGTTTTGCTCAGTGTCATTTTGATTGCGGCCCCTTCCAGCCTCTCCTTTGTCCTGCTCTGGGCCCTGGAGTTCGGACCTTCGCAGAAAGTATCAGCATGCCCTTCGTCGGTTGGACCGTTGGTTTCAGCCAACGGCAGGCATCTAGAATGGATTCGGGGTGAAAGAAAAGATCAGAAACCTCTCTGCTTCCTTCCTGTGTGACCCGCGCCCCGGCCCCTGGCCCCCGGTGTTCCCTTTCACTCGGGCATGCCCTTGCCCAGGGCCCTAGTAGCTGCAGATCACTCCTGCCTCTGATAACACTGTTTTCTTCCTCTGCCCCTCGCGTGGTCTTGGCTTCCCACAGTTACGTCTCTTCACACTTTACTGTCCCTTCAGGTGTCACTGTTGTTGTTTAGACACTAGGTTGGCCGGACTCTTCTGCGACCCCATGGGCTGTTTCCCGCCAGGCCCCTCCATCCATGGGATTTCCCAGGCAAGAACACTGGCCTGCGTGGCCGTTTCCTCCAGCAGAGGCTCTTTCCGGCCCAGGGATCTAACTCCAGTTTCCTGTGTGGTCTGGTGGAGTCTTTACCACCACGCCACCCGGAAAGCCGCTATGTGTCCTTAACTCACCTTTATCTAAGTGACGCTTTCTTTAAAGTGTCTGTGTCTGAATCATACGGAAATCCCCTTTCCTGTCGGGGCCTTGATGGATTAAAACATAAACAATAAATAAACATAGTAGAAAACAGAAAATAATAAAATAATGTTAAATGTAATATATAAATGTATGCAAGGTATGTATATATGTATTTAACCCTATAAAGAATGTGCTTTTAACCCAGCATTCTAAGGTCAAGGAAAAGGATACACAGAAATGTTAAATAACTTTGCAGAAGTCACACAACACTATATTTGAAGACTATAGAATTATATAGAATTAGAATATAGAAGATAGAATTTGGTTGTGTTACAACTTAATTATTTTTTTCACTCCAAAGGCCCTAGGAACCTCCTTCCTTAAGAGACAAACCTGTGGTCCCCACTGGTAGTACTCATAATTTTTGACAATTTCTATACCATCTCCATCATCATATAAATCTGATCTGAGTGTTATAATAATTTCATTTATAACTTATATACTTATTATAAATAAGTATATATATATTATATATACTATTTATAAATCTTATTTATAACATATACTTGTAACTTATATACTTACTATATATAAGTATATATATGTATATATATATATATACACTGTATATCACATGTTCAACATCATCTATGTTTTAGTATCAGTGGGATATTTTTCTAAGAACTTTTCAGATGTTCTGGGCTTAGTCAACTGGACTATTATTAACTAGTTTTTAGGTTGCCTACTATCAGTGGTAATGAACTGTTCATGGTTAAAAATAATAATAATAGAAAGGCTTGGTAAACTGAATTTTTGCCAGTCACCCAGCCGAGCATGACTGGCTATAGACCTGGATTTTTTCGTTTTTTAGCTGCTCTTCTTTGCTCAGTGCACATGGGCTTGGCATTTATTTTTCCTCTCAGTGGGAAAGCTCAGAGCCGTGGGTGGCCTCTCTCGAAACCTCCTGTTAAAAATGAAGTTGAGGAGGAAGCACGGCCTCTCTCAACGAAAAAGGAACATCTGTTCTTTTCCACAGAGAATGAAAATGCAGTGAGATTGGACCCAGGGTGAGCCCATCTGCCCCCGCTCCCTCCTCGACTTGCCAAGCCTATTTTTTTCCCCAACTAATGGCCCCAAAGCAGACGGGGAGGCAGGCCCCCTGTCCTAAATCATGTGCTCTTCCTGCCAGATGCAGGCACTTCGACGTGGCCCCATCAATTATTGGCCAGCAAGGTTGTCTCTTAGCTGTTCGGGATTTCCAGAGGGAAGCAGGAACAGTCTCCGCCAGTTATCTCTCTTTCCATCCATCCTCCTTCTCCAGGAAAGACGAGTCCCTCTTCTGCCCGAAGCCAATTCTTCTTTCTGGGTACTGTGACATTTCTCAACCGCTCTCTGCTCTTTCTTCTATGTTTTGAAACAGTGCTCATTCCCCAGACAATTTCCTTCCTCTAGACCAGAAAACAATCTAAATATCCCATTAAGAGTCTTTTCTTTTTTTTCAATGTTTTTTTTTTTTTTTTAATTTTACAAAGGTGTGTTGGTTTCTGCCACACACACCAAGAATCAGCCATAATTATATTATCTACATGCTCCCCTGTGAGCCTCCCTCCCTTCTCCCTATCCCACCCTTCTGGGTCATCACAGAGCGCTGGCCTGGGCTCCTGTGTAGACAACAACTTCTTACCAATTGTCCATAAAATCCTTTTTTTTTAAGTTTTTGGCCTTACCGCATGGCTTGCCGGATCTTAGTTCCCAGACCAGGGATTGAACCTGGGCCCCTGGCACTGAGAGCACAGTCCTAACCACCAGATCACCAGGGAATTCCCTGACATTCTTTTTTAAAATGAAGGAAATTGTCTGCAACTACTTCCGCCAATGATCTTGAAGTGAAAGTCAAAGTCGTTTATTTGTGTCAAACTCTTTGTGACCCAATGGACAACATGGTCCATGGAATCCTCCGGGCCAGAACACTGGAGTGGGCAGCTGGGCCCTTCTCCAGGGGATCTTCCCAACTCAGGGATCAAACCCAGGTTTCCCACACTGTGGGTGGACTCTACCAGCTGACCCACCAGGGAAGCAGTTGAACACTAGAGAAATGAGCCTACCACCTTATTTCTTGCAAATCTTTCTGAATGATGCTTCTTCATTGTCTACATAAATTCTCCTACCAACCCACTCACTCCACACTCAGCCACTCAGCCTTATTCCAGAACCTCCATGAAATGGCTCTCGGCAAATTCTAGCCTGTGCTTTTTGACTTGATCTTCTTACAGTCCAAGGGATTCTTCAGAGTCTTCTCCATCACAGTTTGAAAGCAGAGTAATCTTCAGTCTATACTCATGTAGTTCCCCTACCCCACTGTTAATTCTTTTAGCTCTCTACCAACTATTTTATCTGTAGCACCAAGTTCCGACAGTGACTCATAGTATATGTTTCCAAATGCTGGTGAAGGAAATAAACTCTTCAGTGAATTATTTCAGGACTGGTTTGTCTAGTCAAATAGGAGTAAGATCTGGGGAGAGTCTACAGCCCAAAGTAAGGAGCACTTTCGTCATTCACCATGGTAAATGCTGTGAGCTCCTCGCAGATGAAATAAGATTTTCGTGGATTTCAAGAAAGAGATGTATTTGGGGTTTACACCAGATGCTACGAATTTTGGTACCACTCTACAAAATCTAACAAGTGTAGGCTTTAATTTTACCACTTAGAATACTAGATTAACCCTAATTTTGCATCTTCCTTAAGTGAAAATTATTACTTTAAAAGGACACATTCATTTAATCACTATAACTGTGGCAGAATTTAGTACATCTTTAATTCTGTTGCCTCAGAGGTACATACAGTGAAACGCTATACCTTCAAATATCAGAATGCTTGATAAATCCAGCATAGGTCAAACTGAAGTTTATCATTGCTTTTCTTTTAAAAGTAAATGGAATCATACAATTTGTGGTCTTTTGTGACTGGCTTATTTAGCTTAGCATAGGGGCTTTGATATGAATAAATGTTATAGTCTATGCAGTTCTTCGTGGGTTTATGTTCCCAAATAATATCCCATGGCATCAGTGTGCTGCCTTTTATTTATTCACTCCTCAGTTGACGGATATTTGAGTTGTTTTTACTTTCTAGCTCTTATAAATACAGCTGCTATAAAAATTTGTATACAAGTTTTTATGTGGGCATAAGGTTTCATTTCTCCAGAGTAGGTATCTAGTAATGGAATTTCTGGGTCATGTGGTAACTCTATATTTACAGTTTGGAGAATCTGTCAAATGTTTTACAAAGTGATATTACTATTTTGCATTCTCTCTACCAGTGTATAAGCATTCTGATTTTTCCACATTTTCACAAGCACTGTTTTTTGTTGTTGTTTTCATTATAACCATCCTGACGTGTGTAAAGTGTTTTTAAATTGTGATATATAATTGTGGTTTCGATTTGCATTTTGCTAATGATTAATGAGTCCTTTGGACTGCAAGGAGATCCAACCAGTCCATCATAAAGGACACCAGTCCTGAGTGTTCATTGTAAGAACTGATGCTGAGGCTGAAACTCCAACACTTTGGCCACCTCATGTGAAGAGCTGACTCATTGGAAAAGACCTTGGTGCTGTGAGGGATTGAGGGCAGGAGGAGAAGGGAACGACAGAGGATGAGATGGCTAGATGGCCTCACTGACTCAACGCACATGAGTTTGGGTGAACTCTGGGAGTTGGTGATGGACAGGGAGGCCTGGCGTGCTGGGATTCATGGGGTCACAAAGAGTCAGACATGACTGAGCAACTGAACTGAACTGAAGTGAATGACACTGAGAATCTATAACCTCAGATATGCAGATGACACCACCCTTATAGCAGAATATATGAACTAAAGAGCCTCTTGATGG
Organism: Madoqua kirkii; assembly: GCA_006408675.1. Taxonomy (NCBI): domain Eukaryota; kingdom Metazoa; phylum Chordata; class Mammalia; order Artiodactyla; family Bovidae; genus Madoqua; species Madoqua kirkii. The sequence goes on from SJYC01088356.1 coordinate 13,635, forward strand.
AAGTGAAAGAGGAGAGGGAAAAAGCTAGCTTAAAATTCAACATTCAAGAAACTAAGATCATGGCATCCAGTCCCATCACTTGTGGGAAAACCATGGAAACAGTGATAGACTTTATTTTCTTGGGCTCCAAAGTAACTGCAGATGGTGACTGCAGCCATAAAATTAGAAGACGCTTGCTCCTTGGAAGAAAAGCTATGACACACCTAGACAGCGTATTAAAAAGCAGAGACAGTACTTTGCCAACAAAGGTCCATCTAGGGAAAGCTATGGTTTTTCCAGTAGACATATATGGATGTGAGAGTTGGACTATAAAGAAAGCTGAGCACCACAGGATTGATGCTTTTGAACTGTGGTACTTGAGAAGACTCTTGAGAGTCCCTTGGACTGCAAGGAGATAAACCGCTCCATCCTAAAGGAAATCAGTCCTGAATATTCATTGGAAGGACTGAAGCTAAAGCTGAATCTCCTATACTTTGACCACCTGATGTGAAGAACTGACTCATTGGACTAGACCCTGATGCTGGGAAAGACTGAAGGTGGAAGGAGAAGGGGACAACAGAGGACGAGATGGTTGGATGGACGTGAATTTGAGCATGCTCCAGGTGTTGGTGATGGACAGGGAAGCCTCACATGCTGCAGTCCATGGGGTCACAAGGAGTCGCAAACAGCTGAGGGAATGAACTGAAGTGAATATTTTTCATTGTTGGGTTGTAAGATTTTTTTTTATAAAGTCTAGATTTTTTGTGTCATTTTTTAAAAATTGGAGGGAGATTGACTGATCATATTGTGTTGGCTTCTAGATTTAATTTCCTTTTCAGAGATATGGTTTGCAAATGTAATTCTATGACTTGTGTTTTAATTTCTCACTGATATCCTTTGGAACATTGTTATTGTTCAATCTCCAAGTTGTGTCCAGCTCTTTGCAACCCCATGGACTGCAGCATGCCTGGCTTCCCTGTCCTTCAGTATCTCCTGGAGTGTGCTCAGATTCTTGTCCACTGAGTCATTGATGCAACATAGCGTCTCATCCTCTGCCACTTTCTTCTTTTGCCTTCCATCTTTCCCAGAATCAGAGAATGCACAAGTTTCATTTTTGGTGAAGTGCAATTTATCTTTTTTTTTTTCCTTTCATCACTGTGGCTTTGTAATCATATCTAAGCAAGCTTTGTGAAACCCAAGTCATAAAGATTTACTCCTGTGCTTTCTAATAAGACTTTTATAGTTTTAGCTGTTGCATTTAAGTTTAAATGATTCCAGTAGTTAATTTACATGTAAGTGAGGAAAGTGTTCAATTTCAGTTTTTCATGAGACTACCTAATTGTCCCAGCACTCTTTGTTGAAAAGACTATTCTTTCCATGTCGGATTGTCTTGGCACCCTTGTTGAAAATCCAGTGGCTGTAAATGTGAGAGGATCAGTGGACCCTTCACGCTCTTGCACTGATCTACGTGTCCTTCCTGGAGAAAGCACCAGAGTCTTCCTTACTCTAGCTCTGCATTAAGTTTAGGCTTGAGTCTAAACGTGAATCCACCAACTCTGTTTTTTTTTCCTAGTTGTGTTTGGCTATCATTGAATTTCCATATGAAATGGCTTATTGTTTTTGCACCCCCCCCCCAAAAAAAAACCTTTCTGGGATTTTGATGAGGATTGTATTGAACCTGTAGAATACTGTGGAACATATTTTCATTTTAACAAAAGAACCACAATAAGTGTTCTGATTCATGGATTTGGGTTGTTTCCCTTTTATTTAGATTTTCTTTAATTTCTTTCAGCAATATTTTTATTTTAGTTTTCACAGTATAAGTTTCTTTATTTTTTTCAGCCTTAACAATATGAGTACTTTTTTGCTTAATTTATCCCTGTGTGTTTTATTCTTTTGGGTGCTTTTGTAAATGAAATTTTAAAAATTTAATTGCAGACTTTTATTGCTAGAGTTGAAAAATAAAACTGATTTTTGTATATTGATTTGTATATCTTGCAACTTACTGAGCTCTTTTATTAGTGTTAGGAATATTTCCACTTATTCTTTGGGATTTTCTATATCCAAGCTCAAATTATCTGCAAATAGAGGAAGTTTTGCTTCTTTCTTTCTGATCTGAATGGTCTTTAGTTCAATTATTTGCCTAATTACCCCGGCTAGAAATTCCAGTGTAATGCTGAATAGAAGTGGTGAGAGCAAATGTCCTCAGCTTATTCCTGATCTTACGAGAAAGGGTTTCATTCTTTCACCATTAAATATGATGCTAGCTGTGATCATTTTACAGATTACTGGTTTGAAAGAGTTTCCTCAAAAATCTTGGTGTTTGTAGCATGCTTTTCTCATTAAAGGATGAGGATTTAGTCAATTATTCTCTCTGTATTTACTGAGGTGACCATCTGTTCTTATTCCTTCATTCTATTAGTATAGGGTATTTAATTGATTGACAGTCTTATGTTGACCCAACCTTACATTCCTGGGTAAATCTGTCAAGTTCACAGTATATATAGTTGTTTTGTTTTGTTTGGTTTTAATACAGTACTAGATTCAGTTTGCTAGCACTTCTTTGAGGATTTTCATATTTGAATTCATTAAAGGTGTTGGTCTGCAGTTTTCTTATCATGCTCTGTCCAGTTTCGGTGTAAGGGTAAAATCAGCCTGGTGTAACGAGTTTAGAATTGTTCTCTTCATTCTCCTTTTTTAGAAGAGTTTGTGCAGTATTGGTGTGAATTCTTCTTTCCATGTTTGGTAGAACTCAACCTGTGAAACTCTCTGGACCTGGACATTTCTTTTGATTAGTAATTAAATCTCTTTACTTTGTAGGTATATTCAGATTCTCTTCTTCAATCGGTTAAACAGTTTGTGTTCTCAAAGAAATTGTCCATTTCATCTAATTTACCTAATTAATTAACTTAGCTTAGAGTTTATAATTCAGAGAAGGCGATGGCACCCCACTCCAGTACTCTTGCCTGGAAAATCCCATGGATGGAGGATCCTGGTAGGCTACAGTCCATGGGGTCATGAAGAGTCAGACATGACTCAGCGACTTCACTTTCACATTTCACTTTCGTGCATTGGAGAAGGAAATAGCAACCCATTCCAGTGTCTTTGCCTGGAGAATCCCAGGGACGGGGGAGCCTGGTGGGCTGCCGTCTATGGGGTCGCACAGAGTTGGACATGACTAAAGTGACTTAGGAGCAGCAGCAGAGTTTATAATTAGACCTGAGGTGGGGGAAATCATGAACTCTATGAAAATGTTATTTAAGATGAAATTATTTCTAATCATCTTTGGTCAGGCATATGTAGCACCATCTGATTAAAACTGACAGTTTTATATATATAATATATATATATAATGATATAATAATATAATTATAATATAATAATATAATGCATATATTATATATAACTCTGTTGTATATATTTATATATGTTATATATAACTTTATTATATATATAACTATACATTATAACTATGTATATATATGTATATAGCTTCCCAATTGGCACAGTGATATAGAATCTGCCTGCAATGCAGGAGGCACAAGAGATACTGATTTGATCCCTCCGTCAGGAAGATCGCTTAAAGTAGGAAATGGCAACCCACTCCAGTATTTTTGCCTGGAAAATTTCATGGACAGAGCAGCCTGGCAGGATACAATCCATGGGGCTGCAAAGTCAGACACTACTGAGCAACTGAACACACACACTATATATAACTAGGACTATGGATTTAAATAGAGATACTAAATTATTTCAGCTAGAAAAATATATGTTCCGTTGAAGTAGTACAGAACACCAGCCTGCTTATTAAAAGAGTATATGTAATTATATCAAATTCCTTCTAAACCTAGAAGAGCGATATGTCAATAAATGTCCATCGAAGTCTTTGTTCACCGGCTATGTTTCAACATCTATCTCTTTTTTTGCACTGTGACTGAACCTTTGGTAACCAGTGGTCAAGTATTTATTGAACACTTAAAAACAAAATGCTCCTTAGTTTCCTTGTTGACTAAATAAGGTAATCAAAGGGAGCTAAAGAAACCAGGTATCTTTGTTTGCAAATACAATGCAAATAACTTGCCCTGGCCCCTTTAATGTGATTCAGTCCTCAACAGAGCCTTTCTGTCTACGAACACACAAATGAATGAGGGGGAGAAAAGTTTCAAAGAATGGTTGTTCTTAGAGGATGAAGTTGTTTCTAGAAAGAAGAGCTGTGCAGGTTATTTTAAGTATCTCTAAAAACAAGTGATGGGAGGCTTCCCTGGTGGCCCAGTGGTTGAGACTTGGTCTCCCAGTGCAGAGGGTGCAGGTTTGATCCTTGGTCTGGGTGTTAAGACCCCACATGCCTTGTGGCCAAAAAACTAAAACGTAACACAGAAGCAATATTACAACTAATTTAATAAAAATTGCAAATGACCCACATTTTTAAAAACCTTTAAAAAAATGAGTGATGGAAAAAAGTCTAGAGGAAAAATCTTTGAACTTGAACGTTTGTATCTAGAGAGAATTCAGTTTCCATACACTTTCCTTAAAGAATTGAGACATAATTAACATTTAGCACTGTGTTAGCTTAAGGTGTACAAATAGGTTTGACATATATAGACAGGCGATGGCACCCCACTCCAGCACTCTTGCCTGGGAAACCCCATGGACAGAGGAGCCTGGTGGGCTGCAGTCCATGGGGTCGCTAAGAGTCGGACACAACTGAGCGACTTCACTTTCATGCGTTGGAGAAGGAAATGGCAACCCACTCAGTTCTCTTGCCTGGAGAATCCCAGGGACGGGGGAGCCTGGTGGGCTGCCATCTATGGGGTCACATAGAGTCAGAAACGACTGAAGCGACTTAGCAGCATATATATATAGATAGATAGATATACATATATATTGCAATATGACTACCACCATAGCTTTACCTAATACCTCTGTCTAGTCACACAATTATTATTTCTCTTTTATGGTGACAGCATTTATGATCTAGTCTGTTAGCATATTTAAAATGTATGATGCAGTATTGCTGACTATAATCATAATGCTTTCACCTTCTAACTGAAAGTTTCTTCCCTTTGGCCAAAACTCCCAAATTCTCCCATCCACCAGCTTGTAACAACCCACTCTCTGTTTTATGAATTCGGCTTATTTAGTTCTGTTGCGGGAAGAGAGACCCCTTCCAGGGCCCGAAACTGGGCTCTTGTCTAACAAGAATTGTCCGAGGAGACACATGTGCTGACAAAGCAAGAGATTTTCTTGGGAAGGGGCGCCAGGGGGAGAGCAGGAGGGTGAGGGAGCCCAGGAGCGCTGCTCTGCCCCGAGGCTCGCAGTCTTGGGTTTACGGTGAGGGGATTAGTTTCCGGGTGGTCTTTGGCCAGTCATTCAAATTCAGAGCCTTTCCTGGTGGCGCAGGCATCACTCAGCCAGATGGATGCTGGCGAGAGGGATCCCGGGAAGCGGACGGACACGCGGTGTCTCCTTTCGACCTTTCCTGAGCTCTCCCGGTTGGCGGTGGCTTGTTGGTTCCGTGTTCCTCATCAGGATCTCCTGTCATAGAGCAGCGCATGCAGATGATTACTGTGGTGCCCGGCCAGGGCGGCGGCGTCAATCACTGCGCTTCCCCGAACAGTTCCACGCTAAGTGACACTACTCTGGCCTGGAGAACCCCGTGGCCTATCCGTGGGGGCCGCGCAGGGTCGGACGCGACTGAGCACCTGCGGGAGTCTCTGTCTGGCTCCTCTCCTTTGGTGCAGCGCCCGAAGCTCCGTGCGTGCTGCTGTAAATGGCAGGATTTCCTTTCATGGAACTGGACATGATTCCACGGCTTATTCCACACCTTTTATCCAGTCATCCATTGACAATGGGTGAGAAATGGTCCAGGGCCATAGTGGCAGACCTGGTCATGAACAGATTAGAGTTCATTGCCTTAGAAGATCTGTATTACAAGCCATTCGCTTTTTATTAATACCAATGGCAACTGACTCAGAAGCAGCTGGGCAAGTGTGGTATGTAAATAGGTGATTCTCCTGACAACCTCATGAAGAGGCTTGATTGCCCGTTTTACAGATGGTCCACATGTTTTACATGATCACCCCTGCTTTGCCCCTGTTTAGCTTTGAATCTCATCCAAGCTAGCAAGTGTGGCAGCTTGTGTGTGTCTTGTGTGTGTTCTCAACTGCTAAGTCCTGGCTGACTCTGCGACCCCACGGACTGTAGCCCACCAGGCTCCTCTGTCCATTGGATTTCCCAGGCAAGAACACTAGAGTGGGCTGCCATTCCTTCTCCAGGGGCTCTGCCTGACCCAGGGGATGAATCGGAGTCTCCTGCTTTTGTAGGCATATTCTTCACCACTGAGCCACCTGGAAAGCCCGGCGTGTGTCTTAGAGTTCCTTAAACTAAATCAACAGATAAAACAAGGTAGAAAAAGTTGACGACCAAAACCAAACATTGGTCTTATCATCTGGAATCAGGGCTTTGGAATACAGCCTATGGAGAAGGACTAGTGAAATTAAATTAATTAAATTTAAAAAGTTTATTTTAGGTATCTATAAAAAGTAATGCAGGGAAACACTTTTTAGACATGCTTCAGTAGAACTTTTTAAGATTACTTAAGTCATATATTTCCATGATAAATCCTTCACAAACTTCTTTATTACTCATAACAGTTTACTTTCAACACATCCTTCGAGCGATTAAAACAGATTAGGGATGTGGCAGTTGAGAAGCAATAAATCACCATAATTCAAGCTCTAAAATTCTTCTCTTTCTCTCTTCTCTTTATCGTTCTCTTAGTTCAGCTAAAGTTCTAAAAACTCCAATTAACTGCTTTAACTCATCATGTGGAATGTACAGATAAAATCATTGCATACAAATAAAATGCAATATCAGCTATGTGGGTTTCCCTGGGGGCTCAGACAGTAAAGAGTCTGCCTGCTGGAGACCAGGGTTCGATCCATGGGTTGGGAAGGTCCCCTGGAGAAGGAAATGGTGACCCACTTCAGTATTCTTGCCTGGAGAATCTCAGGGACAGAGGAGCCTGGCCAGCTACTGTCCGTGGGGTCACAAAGAGTGGGACCCAACTGAGAGACTTCATTTTCACTTTTCACTTTCTCAGCGATGCCCAAGTTTTCCCATGCTAATAGCAGGGGTTAAATTCTGCACTCTACTCCAATATTCCCATCGCTCATCTTAGACCAAACATTACTTCAGATTTAAACACTATCTCCTCAGGATATGAAAACTTGCCACATTTACCAAACTATTTTCATGGAGATTTGCTTTCTATATTTGGTGCATAGAATTGGCACTCTGAATAACCTAAACCCAAATACTCATGGCAATAGAACAATTTTAAAGGAATAGCCACATTTTATTAAATGCTTCCAGAGTACTGTGTTCTGAGTGAAGACGTTGTTGTTCAGTCACTCAGTCATGTCCAACTCTTTGTGACGCCATGGGCTGTAGCAGGCCAGGCTTCCCTGTCCTTCCCAGGACTTCCCTTCCTCTCCCAGACTTTGCCCACATTCATGTCCACTGAGTCAGTTATGCTGTCTAATCATTTCATCCTCTGCTACCCTCTTCTCATTCCTCCAGGATTTCTGACAATATTTTATTATCAGTGCTCTAGAGGCAAAAACACATACTCAAAATGTACCACAAAAAGCCAAACTCTGAGTCCAGAGTTTATATAAATTGCTCTAAGGTACACAAGTATTAAGGGGAAGCCTTAAATTTAAGATCTGCTGCTGCTGCTAAGTCGCTTCAGTCGTGTCCGACTCTGTGCGACCCCACAGACGGCAGCCCACCAGGCTACCCCACCCCTGGGATTCTCCAGGCAAGAACACTGGAGTGGGTTGCCATTTCCTTCTCCAAAATTTAAGATCAGCTGTCCTCAAATATGAAACCACTGCCATTCTTGTATGTTAAAGAAGTTGAAATGATGAAACAGTCATTCTTTTATTCAACAAAACACTTGTTGAGTGCTAACCTTGTGATAAGAGTCTGGTGTTAGGAGTCAGGACTTAAAAACTAAGACCCTGGCCTTCAAGCTGCATGCGGTCTAGTAGAGGAAGCTGATGAGAGAAGAGTGAATGTGTTGTAACAGCTACATGGTTTTCCCTGGTGGCTCAGTGGTTAGGAATCTATTGCCAATGCAAGAGATGCAGGTTTGATCCCTGGGTCAGGAAGATCCTCTGGAGAAGAAAATGGCCAGTATTCTTGCCCTGAAAATGCCATGGACTGAGGAAGCAACTGAGCACGCACACACAACAGAGGTATATATATATATATATATATATGAGAAGTGAGAAAAGTGAGCAGAAGCTTTGAAATCTTTTCTTTCAAATAATCATTTTCTTCAGCAAGCTTCAACGCTGCCGCGTCTCCTGAGCAGGCCACTCTCAGAAAAGTCTGTTTGCTGTTTAGTCCCTCAGTTTTGCCAGCTCTTTCTGCGATCCTATGGACTGGATAACCTGCCAGGCTGCTCTGTCCATGGACTCTTCCAGACAAGAAGACTGGATTGGATTGCCATTTCCTCCTCCAGGGTATCTTCCCAACCCAGGAACTGAACCTGCGTCTCCTGTATCTCCTGCGCTTGCAGGCAGATTCCAAAGCTCGTAGGTGCAGATGCCATTTGCAGAGTAACTCACTGACTTCCCAGAACTGGTGGCCCTGCCTAGAACCAGTGTGCTGGTGAAATTTTCCATTTTTCAGGAAAAGATTAATCAATATGCAGGAGATGGAGATGAGTTTTCTCTAGGAAGATATTATACTTTCCTTTCTCATTTTTCCAGAGTAAGTTTCCATGAGGTGGGTGTGTTTGGGTTTAGCAGGGAAGAACACCACAGTGGTGTGTTGACTTAG
>SJYC01088357.1:0-40163 GCA_006408675.1 Madoqua kirkii
CCAGGGTTCGATCCATGGGTTGGGAAGGTCCCCTGGAGAAGGAAATGGTGACCCACTTCAGTATTCTTGCCTGGAGAATCTCAGGGACAGAGGAGCCTGGCCAGCTACTGTCCGTGGGGTCACAAAGAGTGGGACCCAACTGAGAGACTTCATTTTCACTTTTCACTTTCTCAGCGATGCCCAAGTTTTCCCATGCTAATAGCAGGGGTTAAATTCTGCACTCTACTCCAATATTCCCATCGCTCATCTTAGACCAAACATTACTTCAGATTTAAACACTATCTCCTCGGGATATGAAAACTTGCCACATTTACCAAACTATTTTCATGGAGATTTGCTTTCTATATTTGGTGCATAGAATTGGCACTCTGAATAACCTAAACCCAAATACTCATGGCAATAGAACAATTTTAAAGGAATAGCCACATTTTATTAAATGCTTCCAGAGTACTGTGTTCTGAGTGAAGACGTTGTTGTTCAGTCACTCAGTCATGTCCAACTCTTTGTGACGCCATGGGCTGTAGCAGGCCAGGCTTCCCTGTCCTTCCCAGGACTTCCCTTCCTCTCCCAGACTTTGCCCACATTCATGTCCACTGAGTCAGTTATGCTGTCTAATCATTTCATCCTCTGCTACCCTCTTCTCATTCCTCCAGGATTTCTGACAATATTTTATTATCAGTGCTCTAGAGGCAAAAACACATACTCAAAATGTACCACAAAAAGCCAAACTCTGAGTCCAGAGTTTATATAAATTGCTCTAAGGTACACAAGTATTAAGGGGAAGCCTTAAATTTAAGATCTGCTGCTGCTGCTAAGTCGCTTCAGTCGTGTCCGACTCTGTGCGACCCCACAGACGGCAGCCCACCAGGCTACCCCACCCCTGGGATTCTCCAGGCAAGAACACTGGAGTGGGTTGCCATTTCCTTCTCCAAAATTTAAGATCAGCTGTCCTCAAATATGAAACCACTGCCATTCTTGTATGTTAAAGAAGTTGAAATGATGAAACAGTCATTCTTTTATTCAACAAAACACTTGTTGAGTGCTAACCTTGTGATAAGAGTCTGGTGTTAGGAGTCAGGACTTAAAAACTAAGACCCTGGCCTTCAAGCTGCATGCGGTCTAGTAGAGGAAGCTGATGAGAGAAGAGTGAATGTGTTGTAACAGCTACATGGTTTTCCCTGGTGGCTCAGTGGTTAGGAATCTATTGCCAATGCAAGAGATGCAGGTTTGATCCCTGGGTCAGGAAGATCCTCTGGAGAAGAAAATGGCCAGTATTCTTGCCCTGAAAATGCCATGGACTGAGGAAGCAACTGAGCACGCACACACAACAGAGGTATATATATATATATATATATATGAGAAGTGAGAAAAGTGAGCAGAAGCTTTGAAATCTTTTCTTTCAAATAATCATTTTCTTCAGCAAGCTTCAACGCTGCCGCGTCTCCTGAGCAGGCCACTCTCAGAAAAGTCTGTTTGCTGTTTAGTCCCTCAGTTTTGCCAGCTCTTTCTGCGATCCTATGGACTGGATAACCTGCCAGGCTGCTCTGTCCATGGACTCTTCCAGACAAGAAGACTGGATTGGATTGCCATTTCCTCCTCCAGGGTATCTTCCCAACCCAGGAACTGAACCTGCGTCTCCTGTATCTCCTGCGCTTGCAGGCAGATTCCAAAGCTCGTAGGTGCAGATGCCATTTGCAGAGTAACTCACTGACTTCCCAGAACTGGTGGCCCTGCCTAGAACCAGTGTGCTGGTGAAATTTTCCATTTTTCAGGAAAAGATTAATCAATATGCAGGAGATGGAGATGAGTTTTCTCTAGGAAGATATTATACTTTCCTATTTTTCCAGAGTAAGTTTCCATGAGGTGGGTGTGTTTGGGTTTAGCAGGGAAGAACGCCACAGTGGTGTGTTGACTTAGTGGTTGTGGGATGGCCTAAAGTAAAAACCATAAGTTCAAAGTGTCTGGCTGTTTATGGGACACCCACCTCCAGAGAATTGGCATGTGAGTGTGAGATTACTCATCAGTATTGACTCTTTGGATAAACACTCTCTTGTTAAGTGTAACACGGACTATACATTTCCTGACAAAATGGCCCTCAAGCTTAAACAGAGTATCTGGACCAGAGTTTGTTTTTTAAGATATATTTAGAAAGAGACAAGTCACTTCAATACATTCTTTTCTGAAGCTGCCCATGGTTTGGGGGCAAAGCGATGGGCAAGAGACTTGATATTGCATCTTCAATGAGAGAAGGGCTCATGAAGAAGATTGCAGTTATTTTCCATGGTATTACTTCATCCGTGTCTTTGTAGTGCCAATCAGCCAGCTGTTTCTGGGTCAGTTTGTTAAACTGTGCATTTATTTTTAATACCAACCCAGGCTATCCCCTGATTCCAATTTATCTGTAATACATGTATCTACTTCACTGTCAGGGGCAAATGAGTAAGTGACGAAGGAAGGTATGATTTTAAGAATAAATCCAGAGGAAAAAGTCATGCAAGACACACATACACATAAACTCGAATAAACTCAACAGATGATGAAAGGAAGCGTTTGGAGGACTAATCCTAACACATCTAATGCTTCCCTGGTGGCTCGGTGGTAAAACATTCACCTGCCAGTGCAGGGGACTCGGGTTCTACCCCTGGGTCAGGAAGATGCCCTGGAGAAGGAGATGGCAACCTACTCCAGTATTCTCACCTGGGAAATCCCATGGACAGAGGAGCCTGGTGGGCTACAGTCCATGGAGGTGCGAAGAGTCCGACACGACTGAGCCGCTGTTCCTCGTGAACTCTTTTATCCCATGACCTAGTATGGCACTCTCCACTGCAGGGTTCAACTTTATAACTGCCACTATCTCATTAAAACAAAAGAAAACAATAAGAAGCAAGCAAACAGAAACCATGAAATTTACTCCTGTCACGCCCTTTGGCTCTGGGATATACTTTCTCAAGCAAGACAGCCACCCTTTAAGGAAGAAGAGACGCTGAAGAGGCGTCAAGAGTCAAAGAAGACCACTGTGTCTTGAGCCAACCCCCCTGAAGCTGCCAGACCAGCGCAGAGCATCTCTGGAGCAAGAAGCGCTTCCTGCGATCTCTGGTGCCCCGGAAGTGCTTCTGAGCCGGGGGCAGCAGGCGGGGGCGCCCCGGCGTGGGCGGCAGCCGAGGGAGGAGTAGCTGCTCCGGAAGCACTTCCCGGTGGGGCCGCTGCGCTGCCAGCGTCCCACAGACCAACCACAATCTCCAGGCGGTCCTTCATAACATTTATTACTTTGTGTACTCTCTATGGGATTATTCATATTTGCCCAGAAACTGAAAAGCCAGAAATGACTAAAAGGTGGCGCATGAATCCTCTGTTTCCAAAAGCTATGAGCTGGTTTGTTCCACAACCATGTCATCAGCTTCACTTTTCCTGCCGTGTGTTCCTGACGCAGAATCAACAGCCGGTCCTGGATGAGGCAACCTGGCCTCCGGCGTGCCCTGCTTCCCTCTATGGAGACGCTATACACCTTCCTGTTAGCCCGGGCTCCCTAATGCTGGATTTCTAGCTGAGTTCACCAGTCCTAGTAAAGTCAGTGTTCTAGAATTTTCCAAAGTCCTCGCTCCTCACTCCAGCAAACTGAAATCTGAGTATTCCCCTTCTGTTTATTTTCACAGCTTTCCCTCTGCTGATGGATCGCGCCCTTTGCTCTAATTTGTGGAAGGACTTCTGTCAGTTTGGGGTGTTAATATCTGTTTCCTTATTAACATTTCTTGGGGAAAAGCAGCCTAATTATCCCGTTGGTTAGAAGTTTAAAGATTGGGCTTGGTGAAGTTTTGGAGTGGCAGGGCCGTTTGGGGATAAGGAGGGAACATGAACGCATAGATGATATTTGATCACACTGAATCGACGGAGCTCCGTTCCACTCAAATCCATGTCTCTCCCTTCCTTCTCTTTCTTTCTGTCTCCGTTTCTCAAAGTAACTTTCTAAAGTCAATAATTTATTTTTATAGCCATACTTCCTAATCTAGAGAGTCCCACACTTCCATATTGTAGAATTTCTCCAGTGAACTTTATTGATTGTATAATTTAACATAAACAATAATTTTAAAATTAATACTATATGTAGAAGTATCCCAATAATCATAAATGTGTCTTCATTAGCTATTTTCTCGTGTGTGTGTGTGTGTGTGTGTGTGTGTGTGTGTGTGGTGTAAGCGCTAGTTGTATTTGACTCTTTGCGACACAGTAAACTGTGGCCCACCAGAATCCTCTGTTCCTGAGATTTTCCAGGCAAGAATACTGGGAAGCCCACCGAGGAAGCCCTTTTCTCTTAGTTTAGTTTATTTAAGCACTGATCAACAAGCAGGTTTCTTTTGTGGCAATATATTTGTGCACACAAAGAACATACAGTCAATTTTATTTCTAGGCGACTAAGATAACCTAATTGTGGCTCCTAGAAATAAATAGATAATAGATAGATAGATATAGATAGATAGACATGACACAAACAAAGCTTATATGAATTGCCGTTTCACCACACATGGGCGTTTCTCATTCTAGACCTGTTCCTGTGACATTTATCATAGCTGCTGCTGCTGCTGCTGCTAAGTCACTTCAGTCGTGTCCAACTCTGTGCGACCCCAGAAACGGCAGCCCACCAGGCTCCCCTGTCCCTGGGATTCTCCAGGCAAGAGTAATGAGTCGGTTGCCATTTCCTTCTCCAATGCATGAAAGTGAAAGTGAAGAAGCTCAGGTGTATATGACTCCTAGCGACCCCATGGACTGCAGCCTTCCAGGCTCCTCTGTCCATGGGAATTTCCAGGCAAGAGTACTGGAGTGGATTGCCATTGTCTTCTCCACATTTATCATAGAAAAACCGTAAATGAAATAATATGCATATATATATATATTTTATATACATATATATAAATCAGAAACAGACATGGGCTTCTCATTCCTTCTAGATTTTTTTTAATTCAGTTATCTCTAGGGTCTATAGGATTATTTTACATCCAAGAATACTGCTATTATTCTAACCCTATAGAACATAATACTAGTAGAACTCAAGTTACAACATTTTATTTATCTTAAGATTGTTGTTTACTGTTATTTGGAAATTCAGTTTGACTCTGAGTATATCTAATTTGCATTGCTTTACACCAAGTGTTTCCCCTTTGCCATCAAAAGGAAAGTTTTGATCATTTACTCTCTAAATTTAGATGTGTAAAATAGTTTGGAAGAAAATATTTTTTAAAGCTTCAGAAAAACCACTTCATATCTATAATCACATATTTTTCCCTGAGTTTGAAATGAAACAGTACAGATCTAAATGTATACCTGAAAATGCAAAAATTATTACTAGAAAAACCTATTATATCTCTCTTAGTATAGCAGTTGGCCAAAAGTAAACATTTCTTTATTCAGTAATTTATTTTAAATATGCTAAAAAAAGGATCTTGGGTTTAGAGCAAGTTTTTGGTTTATTAAACAAACTGACACCTGGCCACAAAGTTCTTTGTATCTACTTAGTATATTCCTCCCAAAAAAAGATGAAAAGTAGTTTTGGTTTTGTAAGTCCACTGAGGGAAACCTTAATACAACCTAAACAAAAATGTTAAATTTTCAATGGTGAAAAAGTATATACTTTTCTATGACAGACCTATTGCTTTAGTTTTGGTTAGTGGAGACTTGAGGACACTGTTCAGGGAAGGGTCAATGCTGGCATTTTGTTACTCATTCTGCCAGGGAAATGTCACACTCCTGCCTGGCGACACAGACTCCCAGCCCTGGACTTCCATAGAGGTTCTTAAACCTGTGAGAGAACACAGTGACGTCTTTACACTGAAATACTGAAGGTTTGTGGACTGATGGATTTGAGGGAGTGACAGGGAAGAACAAAGAGGAAGGAGGAGAAGAGAGAGAAAGAAAAATGTTCCTGGAGAAGAAAGGAGGTAAGAGGGAGGGACAGAGCAGGGAAAGAGGGAAAATGGCTTCAGTTCTTCTGAATCATTTAAAAACACAATGTCTGCCTCAGGCACAGGAGAAGTGGTTGGCAAAATTTAAATGACAATACAGTTTGTTTCTCTTCCAAGGAGGTGGATTTGGCCACAGACCTTGGGCTTTTCCCTGAGGAAGAAAAACATTTCCTTTATATGTAGCTTTCTTGCAGAAGAGTGCCTCTCAAGCTGTAAGACCCAATGGGTTGCTTGAAAACCTTGTTAAGTTGCAGGTTTTTCTTTACTGAGAAGAGACTTAAGACTGTGCATTTTGGGAAAGCTCCCAGAGGGCCCTGGTCCCACTGGCCCATGGATCACACTTTGGTAGCAAGGGTTAGGAAACCAAAAATACCTCCTATAGAGGACGTAGAGGGCCTTCCCAACTGGCACAGTGGTAAAGAACCTGCCGCCAATGCAGGAGACACAAGAGATGAGGGTTCAGTCCCTGGGTCTGGAAGATCCCTGGAGTAGGAAACCACAGCCCATTCCAGTATTCTTGCCTGGAAAATCCCACAGACAGAGGAGCTTGGCGAGCTACAGTCCATGGGGCTGCAAAAGAGTGTGACTTGATGAGCTACTGAACATGTTTATAGACAACAGTGTTAATAAGACAAAGTGCCGCACGGAGTCATCGGTCAGTGACAAGAGAGATTTCTCGGTAAAACACACCGTGTGGGCCTGCTCAGGCGTGTTTGGCCCTTTGTGACCTGACGGCCGGTAGCCCGCCAGCCTCCTCTTGTCTGTGGAGCTTTCTAGGCAAGAACACTGGAGTGGGCTGAGATTTCCCGCTCCAGGGGATCTTCCAGACCCAGGGGTCAAACGCACAGCTCCTGTGTCTCCTGTATTGGGAGGTGGATTCTTTACTGTAGTGGCCAGACAGCAGCCATGACAGGCTTCTAAAAGAGAAGTAGGCCTAAGTTTCGGATTCCTGGAGAGGAGCTGAGTCATAGTTCCTTAGAAACCACACCCCAGAAAAGTCCCGCCGGCGCCCATCCATAACCAATCAGGGACAAGATGAAAAATTTGAAATCAGCCAATCCGAAGATGACAAGATACCCTAGAGACTGACTCCCCCAACCCGCCTTCGCCACCCCTCTGCCTTTGTCTGTACTCTATAAATATCACTCTTCCCCGAGAGTCGGGGCTCTTGCTCTGCTCCACTGCATGGGAAGCACCAAGGGCCGTGACTCGAGTCAGAAATAAATTCCCTTTTCGCTCTGGCATTGTCGTGACGGTCTTGTCTCTCTCAGCCGGGGGATTGGGACGCATGGCCTAACGTTTACCACTGAGCCACTTGGCAAGCCAAACCTACACTTAAATCTACATGCCAAAATTTTGACTTCAGAAAAGTGGAAACATTTCTCAGTTTGCCCAGGAGAAGATGCTAATTCTGGAGAGGAAGGTGATAATTCTGGAGAGGGTAACTAAAGAGGACCCACCCTACCTTCCTGTCTTTCCCCCTCTCCAAAGGGCCTGTATACTGCCCGTCCAGTCTGCGCTGCTTTTAGGCTAGGCATTTATTCCCATTATGGGTTAGAAAGCCAGATAAGGACGCAGTATTACCGAAGGCACCTTCTCCATAAATGATCCGAGTCCTTAGCTGTCTCCCCCCATTTTGTCATGACTCTCCTCCTCTCTAACCTGCGGCAGTCTCCAGGTCAAGGTTTCCGTCCTGCTCACACCACCGCCCTTGGTAGCAGTACCGAAGCACCCGGGGGCCAGCCCCCTCCCCACGCTAAACAACGGCTACACAAGGCCCGCATGGTGTCTGCCTCTCGCTGCCCTGGCGCAGGAGAGACCTGATGGAATTCTGTGGGAAGGTAGTGGAGGGAGGAGAAAGGCTGATTAAGCCATCGCTTAGGTTGATTTAGTAGCCAGCAGCTTAAACTGATGCTTTATCAACTCTCAAGTTCAAACTCTGGCTGGAAACTGAGTTATTCATCAAGAAGGATTAGAAAATGCAACGTGTCCATAAATTTCTCAGAGTGATTCTTGTTATCTCCAGAGATTTTTCCTGTCACTTAAAAATGAGTCTGGGGTGCAATTTGCATCTAAAATGGCCTTGGAAGGAGGCATAAGGCCAGCCTTTCAAACTAATGAATCCTCAGGTTACAGAGAAATGCTCCCAGCGAAATAAAGCGAACCACAGTCCACCACACTGCGATCGGGCCGACCCAGATTAGTGGCGACCTTGCTGGTGGGCTTCAGCTTCTTTATTCCAGGAGAAATGCGTCCCCTTCATGGTAAGCGACCAGCCAGTGTTTAGTGCTTTGCTGTATTTTCATGGGTTGAATTATCAAGTGGTCTAGTTCATCCAAACATGTTAGAGGTACTCATTCTCCAGCAAGAAGTGTGCAATGTCTATTCTTGTAGAGAAGAAGTGTTTTATCTCCATATCTTCTGTCTTACGTAGTGCGTAATGCTTTTTAATCGTTTCGGACAAAGGGCTGACAATGCAGAGTTCACTGAACTCAGGAAGCTTGACATCTCCGTGTCCCAAATCGGCCCTTTGTTGTTGACCAGTCACTACGTCATGTCTGGCTCTTTGTGACCCCATGGGCTGCAACATTCCAGGCTTCTCTGTCCTTCACTGTCTCCCAGAGTTTGCTCAAATTCATATCCTTTCAGTCGGTGATGCTATCTAATCATCTCATCCCCTGCCAACCCCTTCTCCTTTTGCCTTCAATCTGTCCTAGTATCAGAGTCTTTTCTAGTGAGTCAGCTGCAGGTAACTGACCAAGGAATAATAATGAGTTCTAGCCAGGACTGAAGTTTTATACGTGCATTCATTCGGCGGGCCTGTGATTTGAAGGTGGTCTGGCTCTGGGACTCTTACTAAAATCTTCTCAATGCAGGTGGCCAAACTACTGGAGCTTCAGCATCAGTCCTTCCAACGAGTATTCAGGGTTTAAAATATAGTATGAGTGTACTAAAGCAGAATTCTTGTGTTGAGCATGAGGGAAGTTTCTAGTTGATGCAGCCTGAAGCCATTGATCTAAAGAGAAGCTTGACATTTTAGGGCTCAAGGCTGTGTTCAAAGGTCAGAAGAGGTTATCTGAGAAGGCAGACTGTGATATTAGGACCCACTCAGAGAAAACTTCCAAGTCATTCTGAACTGTTGTAGGAACATGCCTGACAACATTTTCACTTTTATTGGAAGAAAGAAGAATTCTAGTGATGAAAGTGTAGGCCAGATAAGAAAGGAGAGTTAAAATTTCAGTGTTTCCTTAAATTTCAAAGTGTAAACAGCCACTTGGGTTACCTACATTCCTGTTCTTCTAAGATAAGACAAAGCTTTAAAGGGATAACTGCCGTGTGAGGACTGAACACGTAAGATTCTGCAGCTGTTCTCATGCCATTTAGTTTATCCCAGTTCCTTTGAAAATAAAGGCCTTTTCCTGATCTGTAAAATGGAAGCTTCCCATGTTTGTTTGTTTGTTTTAATATAAATGTATTTATTTCAACTGGAGGCTAATTACTTTACAATATTGCATTGGTTTTAGTACCTGCATTTTAAAAGAGCAGATTCTCAAAGCTCCTCCCAAATTCCAACTTTCTCCACTCTGACAATGCCCTTACCAAGCACATTCCGCTGAAATCTCACACCTTCTAGGTTTTCTTACTTCACCTCAATTAGACAGAGCTGCGAAGCCTCTCTTCCATGGCCCCCCAACACTGGGTACACATTTCCATTATATTTTTTTAATCCCTTTTTTGTACCACAGATATTTGTTTTATGTCTGTGCTTCCCATGGGAACCACATTAGGCGTCTTTCCGTCCATAAGTTCTTTGTTCATTCACCAGGGATCTTTTTCCGGCTTTTTACATCTTAGGTCAGGGAAATCGAGGTAACAAACACATGATAAGGGCTTCCCTGGTGGCTCACCGAGTGGGGAATCCGCCTGCAACGCAGGAGAAACAAGCTTAATCCCTGAGTCAGGAAGATCCCCTAGAGAAGGAACCGGCTACCCACTCCAGTATTCTTGCCTGGAGACTCCCATGATCGAGGAGCCTGATGGTCTACAGTCAACGGGGTTGCGAAGAGTTGAACATGGGCTGAGTGACTAACACTTGCAAACTGTGGTCAACAAAGTACAACCACGCCTGCTAAATTATGACCATTTATTAATGGTCTCTTGAATGAATAAAAGAAGGAAGAGTGAGTAAATGCATCACTGGCACCAAGAGCTGTGTGCAGGGCTGATTCCCAGCGGAGGCAGTAGGACCCATCATAAGAGCGACAAATGCTTCTCAGACGCCGCTGCAGACACAGAGAGTCGCTACTGAGGGGCCTCCGCGTCCCAGCAGAGTCTTACCCCTTACCACTTGCTTGCTTGCTTTTTTCTTTTTCTCTGTCCCCATCACCTGTCACATGTATGTTGGCCTCATGCTAATGCTAGCCTCTTGTTATCAACAAACATTCACAGAGGACTACCTGTTTGTTCAGTTAGAGTTTCTCAATCAATGTATTGATGCCATTGTCCCCGCTCTGCTCTGATATGGAAAGGAAGTGTCTGGTTACCATTGTAAATTCCGTTGGGCATTTGATCACTAACACACACAACACTGCACATTTTCTCTGTGATCATTTTCGGCTCTAAAGCAGATCATTAAATTGCTCCCAGGCAGAAAGACCACGGACCAAAACAGCAGGGCACTTTTGTAATAAGACCTTGTAAATTGAAAGCCCTGGCTATCTCTCCCACTGTGAGAACCCGCTGAGACTGGTTCCTTTTAACATGGCATTAATAAGCGCTGCAGACCCAGTTAATTAAAGACAGTATATCTAGGCAGATAGGCAGGGCAACTCTTAAAAACCAGTTCTTATTTTTCAGATGATTTTACTCTATGGAAGCCGATTGGTTAAATTGCCCAGTTCTTCCAAAACTCAGTTTTCATGTTATGTATGGAACCATGGACCTGAGACGGTCCACAGTCCTGATTCAAGCCTGTGCTGGAATTTGTAACATGTTTTGCACCACAAAGTCAGATGCCAGGGCTATCTAGCTGTGATTAACCAAGTCCATTTGTTAAATCCCCGCTGGTTAAAGGAAAGGCTTATAATTGCAATATCATGGCCCTACAGTTACAAACCGGGGGCCTGCTGGGAAGCCCAGACCCCGATGTGGAGGTGTCATTAAAGCCTCTGAGTCCGCGGAGGTAGTTAATCACTCAATTAGACTCTCATTATCATCTGCCCGCATCAAAAAGACTTCCCGCAGTCCAGGAGGGGTTGTAACCCGTCCCTGACAGGTGACCCCCTCCTCAGACACAATGGCTACAATGGGCCTCGGAGGACACACCAAAAGGGCCATATCTGAGCCCAAGCAGACGCCCGGGGCTCAGACGGGAGATCAAAGGCCAGGAAACAGCTGATCCCAGACTGGCTGGTGTCAGCCTGGTGTCTCCTCTGTCAAAGGCAGGGGAGAGCCAGCTTATTGATTGCCGGCCTCCCTCGTATTGGGCCCGGAATAAAAGGCCTGGCCTGCAGGCGGGGAGGGGAATGTTCAGAAGGAATGTTCAGCTGCGAGCCCACAACATCCCAGAGGTGAGGAGCCTAGCCCTGCTTCCTTCGGAAAAGGCCTGCTTGAGGAAACTGAGGCTGAATTTTCACTTTTCCACCACATGGTACTAGCACCAGCAGTGGGCACGGTTCCAGGCAGAGTTGTTTAAATATTTTTCAAATGCAGAGCTGGTCTTCTTGGGGTGACACTGTTCCCTGGGGACCCAGAAACCATCTGAGGATTCCATGGGTCAAGCAACAGAACACACATTTTTGTATCATTGTTTTTTTAATTCCCCATATAAGCAATATCATGTATTTTTCTTTCTCTGACTTATTAGCTCAGTGTCTTTTTAGCTTTGTCATTTCTGGAACATCATATAAATGGAGATATAGTGTGTAACCTTTACAGACTGGGTTTCTTCACTTAGCAATTGGCATTTAAAAGTCATTTCTGTCTTCCCGTGGTTTGATGGCGCCTTCTTTTTCTTTACTGAATAGTGTTCCCTTATATGAATATGGTTCAGATGGTAAGGAATCTATGCGGGAGGCCTGGCTTCAGTCCCTGGGTGGGGAAGATCCCCTGGAGAAGGGCATGGCTATTCACTCCAGTATTCTTGCCTGGAGAGTTGCATGGACAGAGGAGCCTGGTGGACTACAGTCCATGAGGTAACAAAGAGTCTGACACAACTTAGCAACTAACACTTTCCTTGCCCTACACCGTATGGATGTACTGCTCAGTGAAGGTGCCTACTGTTCCCTTGCCTGTGTTTGCTTTATATAGATATAAGCTTTAAGTCAGTTGGGCAATTACATAGGTGCATGATTCCTGCACCACAGGTTAAGGTTTGATTTAGTAGAAATTACCAAATTATATTCCCAAGTGGCTCTATCATTTTGTATCTCACTGAGCCTGAGAGCTCCTATTGTTCTTTATTCTTGCCAGCATTAGTATTATCAGAATGTGGTTGTTGTTGTTGTTGTTGAATTTTAACCACTCTCATCCATATGTATTGGGTCCAGGGGGCTCAGATGGGCTAATGCTAATGCAAGAGACTCAGGTTCGAGCCCTGGGTTTGAAAGAGCCCCTGGATAGAGAAATGGCAACCCACTCCAGTATTCTTGCCTAGGAGATCCCATAGAGAGGAGCCTGGTGGGCTACAGCCTATGGGGTTGCAAAAAGTTGGACATGATTTAGCAACAATAACAATATGAGTACAGTGTATCTTGTATTTTAATTTGCATTTCTGTTATGACAGATGAGGCTGTGTATATTCTCGTGGCTATTTTACAACTGTTTATCTCTTCATTAAGGTGTCTGCTCAGATCTTTGGCCCGTTTTAAAAACTGGATTGTTTTCTTATTGTTGAGGTTAAGAGTTCTTTGCACATTTTGCGTACACATTCTTAATCAAATATGTTTTTATAAATATAAGCCTGTCTTTAGTTAATCTTCATTCTCTCACAGTATGATTCACAAACCAGAAGTTTTTAATTTGGGGGAAGTACAAAATACCATTTTTTTCTTCCTTGAACAGACCTAAGAATTATAAAGAATATGAATCTGTGAAGGGATATTTTTCTCCAGTGAAACTTCAATTTTCAGTAGGAACAAAACAAATCAGACATGTGCTGTAGACTCTGTTTCCGTGGCGTCTGAACTGCGTGTGACTCGGTTGATTTGTTTGACTTGTGGCATTTCACCTCTTCTCCCGAAACTGTTTGCAGTCACTCATTCACTTTTTCAGTTCATAGCTGTCCCTGATCTGGTCTTCCCTGTTTATTCCCCTTTCAAAGGCCTCCTTTGAAAAAATCTTTAAAAGTTTTTAATGTACCTTTCTACCCATCTAGTCGAAAGCAAAAAGAAATGCACTATATTGCAAGGTGGGGAGACCTATACAGTATAAGCAGCGCGGCTGACGCACACCCCAGGAGCAACAAGCAGCCGTTAAATGGTGTCGTCATCAACGGCAGCAGCTCTTTGTTGCTGCTGTTCAGTTGCTCAGCCATGTCAGACTCCGGGGACCCCATGGGCTGCAGCACGCCAGGCTTCCCTGTCCTTCACTCTCTCCCAGTTTGTTAAAACTCATGTCCACTGAGTCGGTGATGCCATCCAACCACCTCATCCTCTGTTGCCCCCTTCTCGTCTTGCCCTCAGTCTTTACCAACATCAGAGTCTTACTAACAAGCAAATTATAACAATGGAATAAGATTCCCGACTGCGTCTATGTATTTCTTTGGTCCTAGAAGCCAGCGGTCCGTATAAGCCCTATGGAGAACCATTGGTATCGCCTGTGAGGGTGTATACAGCGGGACAGAGAGAGAAGGTTTCAGATCTAGGCTTGGCCCATGCCCCGTCTCCTCTGTGGAGCTGGGCGACTGGGGGCAAATTCATCTTGGGGCACCACCACCTCCTTATCTGTAAAATGAGTGATACCAGCACTATCCCCTTCATAGGAACGTCAGAGATTAAATCGGTTAATGCCTGTGCAATCCTTCAAAGAATGGCTATCCGAATGAATAGTACAAAATTCTTCTTCTTTCATGTATTTTTTAATTAGAGGAAAATTGCTTTACAGTGTTGTGTTGGTGGGCGCAGTGGGGGAAGGAGAGAGTGGCACAAAGACAGACAGCAGCATCGACATACATGAACAGCGTGCGTGCTAAGGTGCGCAAGTCGTGCCTGAGTCTCTGTGACCCCCTGGACTATAGCCCGTCAGACCCCGCTATCTGTGGGAATCTCCAGGCAAGAATACAAGGTGGGTTGTCCTGCCCTCCTCCAGGGGTCTTCCTGACCCAGGGATCAAACCCACGTCTCTCGCTATTCTTGCGTTGCCAGGCGGGTTTTTGACCACTGTGCCACCCGGGAAGCCTAACGCTTTCCTACAGTTCCTGCCTTGCTGGGGCGTTCTGAAAGCACACAGGACGCCTTCGCCTTCTGCCGCAGCCTGTGGCATCAGAACAGACGGAGCCTTCAGAGGCTCCTCCACTCGAGGCTGCTCCTAACACCTCTTTCCTCCCTGCCCCCAGCCGTAAGACATGGGTGGTGGATGCAGTGATCGTGGGCGTGCAGTGGGGACTCGGGCCGTGTTTGGAGCCAGGACTCCCTGCCGGAGTGGACAGGCGAGCCGGGCAGGGCCACTGCGGGGCCCTGACGTCTGACGGATGGCCTGCAGCTGCCATGCATCACCCGGGCCCGGCGGCCCTGGCGGCCGTCGCAGCCGTCCATCATCAGAGCGGTGCCCGGCCGGAGCTGCAGCCTGGAAACCAACCGCCCCATAAATTTTCATACAGCCAAGGAAGAGAGCTGTCATTTTCTTTTCTTCTAAATTAAAGATGGACCCTCGGGAGAGGAGGGACAGAGGAACCTTTCATATGACCCAGTGGCTTTCCAAGGACCCCAGAGGCACTGAGGTCCCCACCAACAGGCACCACTGCCGTCAGCGCTGCCCAGGGAGGGAAGGAAACCCAGGGACCTCAGCTGGACTTGACCAAACTGTCCCAGCGTCTGGCCCGGCACAGTCTGCCCTCTGCCGTAGAGATGTCCTACACTAATCTATGGAAAACAGTCTGAAGCAGTGGCCTGTCTGGTTATTCATCATCCATCTCTCATCAGCTGAGCATGAGTTGACATTTGCTGGGATTTGTTAAGCGTGCTTGGCAGTTTCTATCTCAGTGGAGGTGGGTGTTGCTAGTCCAGTGAACAAATGTAACAAGTTTGTTTTTTTTTTAAGTTAAAATAATTTCCATATTAGGTTTCTGGATGCCACAGTGAACAAAGCATTCTAATAGCTCGCATACTAGTTGGGTTTAAGGGGAAATACTAAAAACGAACACAAAATGAGTAAGATGACTCCCATGTTGATATGTACTATTAAGAAGAAGGAGGAGGGAAAACTCAGGATGGTGAGATACAGATAAGACATCCATTTATCTGAGGTGTCAGGAAGGGCATCACCCAGGAGGTTTCTTAGGATCTGAGAGCTCAAAGATGAAAAGTCCAGGAAATCTCAGAGAATAGAATGCCCTGAGCAGAGAAATAGTGACCAGAAGTCCTGAGACAGTAGTAAGTATGTCCACACTGAGACAGAAGGAAAGCAGGGTAACATATGCCACAATGGGAATATGGAAAGAATTGAGATCGCAGAGGTCAGGTAGGTAGGCAAATTTCAGATCATCCAGGGACTTGTAATCCATGCTGAGATGTTTGGACAGTTTTATTGCCAACAATTAGAAAGTTTCAGGCTGGGGAAGGGATGATAAAGCTCTCTGTTTGGAAAGAATCCATCATTCTCCCTCACCCCGGAGAGGACGGTGATCTGCATAGAAGACAAGACCAGGCAACAGGAGGGGCCAGCGAGAAAAGTGACCAGGGTTGGTCAGGCTGCGCTGATCGTGCAGTTCCAGCGCTGCGATGGGAAGGAGTGTTTGGTGTATAAAGTACTCTGAAGGCAGAGTTGACGTGCCTTCCTAGAGGAGGATGTGGTTTGCACAAAGAAGAAAGCAGAACCAGGAAAATTCTTAGGTCCTATTTCTAGACGACATAGTATGTGACACTGTTTTCTGAAAAGTATAAAACTTTGGAATAAGAGCTTGAGGGGAAATCAAAACTGTTGTTCTCTGGCTGTGTTCTGTGGATGTAACAGTCGGTATTCCAGTGGAGATGTCCAGTAGGCAATCTGAAAAAGTACTTCTTGAGCTCAGAAGGCAGGTGTAGTGATGAAAATTGGATATTCTTTAGAGTTCAGGCCATAGGAAGTGATAATCCACTCCAGTATTCTTGCCTGGAAAATCCCTTGGACAGAGGAGCCTTGTGGGCTACAGTCCATGGGGTAGCAAAGAGTTGGACACAATTTAGCAGTTAAACAACAACACGTATTTAAAACCGGGATAGTAGTGGAATCTCCTAAGAAATAGGTAAAGCTGAAAAAGAAGGGAAATTTGAGGACAGAGTTGTGGGGCCTTCTGATATTTTGAGGTCAGAAAGTGAAAGTCCTCAGTCATATCTGACTCTGTGACCCCATGGACTGTTGCCTGCCAGGCTCCTCTGTCCATGGAATTCTCCAGGCAAGAATACTGGAGTGGGTTGCCATGCCCTCCCCCAGGGGATCTTCCCAACCCAGGGGTCAAACCCTGCCTTCTGCATTTCAGGTGGATTCCTTACCATCTGAGCCACCAGGGAAGCTCAAGAACAATGGAGTGGGTAGCCTATCCCTTCTCCAGGGGATCTTCCTGACCTAGGAATCAAACTGGGGTCTCCTGCATTGCAGGCAGATTCTTTGCCAGGTGAGCCACCAGGGAAGCCCAAATAAGAGAGAAGGAACAAAGTAGAAAGAGGAAGAAAAGGTGATAAGAAAAAGTTGAAAATAAAACCAAGCGAGTGCTGCATTTTGAAGAAATCTAGAGAACAAGAATTTCAGGAAAGAGAGTGGGTTTGCCGTGTCCACTGATGCTGAAAGGCGGTTTAAAATGAAGACCAAGAATTTAGGCATCATCCTTCAAAAGACTGATGTTGTTCTAACATTAGTATGAGAAACACTTGTTCAGCGATGGGGATGGAGTTCACCGGTGGAATGGTCTAAGGCAGAGTAGTAGCTGAGAAAGTCGGGATGCAGACAGTAGACAGAAATGGAACCAACTGCAGGTGAGATTGAGGCACATCTGAGCACTGATGGGGATGGATCATCAGGCTGATCAGCAGGTGCAGCAAGAGAGAAAGGGAGAGATTTCAGGAGTCAGAGGGGAACTGTGGCTATTGTTTAGTGACTAATTCATACCCAGCTCTTTTCCAGCTCCGTGGACTATGGGCCATCAGGCTCTTCTGTCCATGGGATTTCCCAGACAGGACTACTGAAGTGGGTACCATTTCCATCTCTGGGGAATCTTCCTAACCCAAGGATCAAACCTGGGTCTCCTGCATCGGCAGGTGGGTTCTTTACCACTTAGACTCAGGGGAAGCCCCAGGGGAGAATAGACTCAGAGTATATAAATGGCCTTAAAAAAAGAACAAGGGCAATTTGCATATTTTAAAGAGAGATGAATCACATATGGTGTGGATGGGGGTAGATTGGCAGATGTGGTTGTATTGTTAATGGATGGTCAAAGACAGCAGCATTGGAAATTAAGATGTCAGAATTGGTACAGTTCCTGATAATGACAGAGACTTTGGTCTGCCTTGGAAACAAACAATCACTTAAGTCAGAAGAATGAAGAGACACTGTAGAATCTGTTGAGATAAAAGAACTGATAGACCGTTGGTTATCCATCTAGATGGCTAGCAAAGTCGTGAAGAATGATAACAGGTGCAAAAATTAATAAAAGTGATTTCTGGGAATTCTTGGGTGTCCAGTGGTTAGCACTCCTCTTTCTCACTGCCGAGGGCCCAGGTTCAATCCCTGGTCGGGAAACTAAGATCGCATGAGCTGCATGGAGCAGTAAAAAAAGAAAAAGACAGTGATCCAGATACAAAGGCCCGCCTGGCTGTTCTCCTAGATTCATTGTGACCCACACCCAAACCCCTGCATGACTCCTTAGGGGTTTCTGGTCAACCTCACACCTGACCATGAGCTAGAAAATACCTCAAGGTGGGAAGCAGGAACAGGGAATCAGATGGTCCTCCACCTGGTATATCACGGCTGGATGCTGGTTACAAACTATTCCGAAGGGTGGAGACCCTGAAGCCCAGAATCAGGGTCGTACTACAGTATATAAAGTGAGATCACAGTACAGTGTCACCAGTATTACTTCTTTTGTGATTCATTTTTATGAAAATGGTACTGTACATGATTTTTTAATTTTTAAAATATAATTACTTGAACACTTTTGATTTGTGTTGTGTTGTTTTTCTCCTGACCAGTTGAACTAAAAATATCTGAGAAATAAGTCTTTCTTGCTAAGGAACATCTGCTTGTTTTTCCTTCTGAGGAAGGTAAATATCTGTATTTCTAACATATGTTTTATGCCCTTTCCCTGCATAATCGCTTCTATTAAATGATATTGTTGTTGAGTTACTAAGTCATGTCTGACTCTTTGCTCCTCTGTCCTCCACTGTCTCCTGGAATTTTTTCAAATTCATGTCCAATAAGTCGGTGGTGCCATCCAACCATCTCATCTTCTCCTTTTGCCTTCAATCTTTCCCAGCATCAGGGTCTTTTTCAATGAGCCTGCTCTTTGCATCAGGTGGCCAAAGTATAATCTATGTAAAAAATTCATAATAACAATAGACTCAGGGTGGTTAAATAATTTATTTAAATGACTCGATATAGAACTAAGATAAACACTCTAGGGTGCTGAAATATGGGTGAGTCTGTTGCCTGCTTCAAAGGGATGTTTCCCTTCCATGGGGTGTAGGAGACACTGACTTAAAAGAGGGAGAGACAGCGAAGGAGAAAGACAGACAAAGAGAAGTACAGAAAGAGACGAAGAGTGAAATCAGGATGCAATCTCAGACAAATATGTCCACGTACTGGAAGAAATCCCTATGCTTTTCCAGACATTTCTTAGCTAATATGAAAAATGTGGATACATCCAGCTAACTGACTGGAAAATACTCTTTGGGGCTGTAAAGTTGTTCCCCCCGCCCCCCGAGGCTGTACCTGTGTGGTTTCATTGAAGAGTTTCTTGAGCAGAGGTTGTCGGAAACTCAGGGAAAGGGAGCCAAGAGTTTCTTAGAAATGTATTTCACGGTACAGCATCACGGGACAGCATTTATTTTGGAAATGCTTCCACAGGAGTGCTGAGGTGCTGTGGGGGTGATCTTGCTTTTCTCCCCCTACGTATAACATGAGTGATCCTAAATTAATTACAAACCAAGAATTAACATGCTCCCTCACGGAAATATTTTAGTGTTTCTCTTCTCCTTTTCAAAATTCTGGGGGACTTGGCTCTGAACAAATTGCTCTCCCACGTGTCAAAGGATCCAGTGTGTGTTAATTCTGTCACTCACTCAAAGGAGATCTTTTTTTCCCCTTTCCCTTCTCTGTTTGATCTCTCCTGAAGCAACACTGCGAATAGAAAATGCACCCGATTCAATAATCTACGAAATAAATTACTCTGCAAGTAATGCACCAGCATTCAGAGAACCAAGCTAGTATCTGAGGGGACAAGACCCCACTGCCAAGAAGACAACTGAAGTGTCACAGTCGTCCTCCCTGTGGGAGGTGCCCTCCACCGCGGAGTGGAGAGTAGGAGTGTCTTGTCTTCTTTGTCCTTTGTTTGCGCTCACGTATGCTCCGAGGGGAAGGATAGTCTTGAACTAGCCCCCACGTGACCGTTCACCATCAGTTAACAGTGATTCACACGAATGGGTTATAGAAAGGAGAGACAGACGATGCTGGAGTGATTCTAACAGAGGATGCTCCTCGGACTGTTTCCATTTCGTCTCTGGAGGGTCTTTTATAACGTGACCACAGTGACGGAGGAGGTAGAATGCCTCAGATCTTCATCTGTAATCCACACCGTGACGCTTTGTTTTTAGCTCTGCTTATTTGGCTGCACTGGGTTTTTGTTGCAGCGTGTGGGATCTAGTTCCCTGACCAGGGATCAAACCCTGGGCCTCCTGAGTCGGGAGTGTGAGTCGAAGCCACTGGACCATCCGGAATGCTCTGCGTCCTGAAGTTGACGAGGAGAAGCCACCTTTCTCATCTCACCTTCGTGCTTAACTCTCATCTCTCTTTATTTCCATGGAAGGAATTATTTACATCACTTTCAAAACTGAGTGTTCCAAAACACCAGCCTGAAGAAAAGCGGTCTTTGCAAACCTGGCTCCTTCACGATTTCCCTACAAGAGGTACTTACTTTGGCTTTTGAAGATTTTTCTACGTGCGAGTCTGGCCTTAAGTGAATATCCTGTTTGTTTCCACAAAGTGCATCTTTAGCTGAATGAATGAAAATGTAACTGTGAATTTAAAAACAAAATGCTCATGAATAATCTTTAAGTCCAGCAGTTTAGTTCCGGGTCATTCGTGATTCCTCCCGAATGCTTAATTAAGGAGTGGTCGCCCGCCTGGGACTGATGCGTAGGTCTCAGTGTGCTCAGGGCCTGACTCCCTGAGACCCCATGGGCTGCAGCGCAGCAGGCTTCCCAGACTCCCGGAGTTTACTCAAACTCACGTCCCTGGTGTCGGTGATGCAGTCCAACCATCTCATCCTCTGTCGACCCCTTATCCTCCCACCTTCAGTCTTTCCCAGCATCAGGGTCTTTTCCAGTGAGTCAGTTCTTCACATCAGGTGGCCAAAGTATTGGAGTTTCAGCTTCCACATCAGTCCTTCCAATGAATATTCAGGACTGATTTCCCTTGGGATGGACTGGTTGGATCTCCTTGCAGTCCAAGTCTAGTGGGTAATTTCTAACTCTTCATCAAAGGTCTTAAAGTAATCTGCGTTCTAGATTATATCTTTCTACATAACAATAGCAATGCATACAGTCAGGCTCAGAAAACCTACAGGTCATCCTAAACAAAAAGTATACCTGGTAAACTAAAATAATATTCACAGTAAAATCTATGTTACAGAAAAAAAATATATGATATGCTGAAATGCTCAGAATATATAATTAATTTGAAAGGTATTTTGAAACAGATGATACAGTTTGACCTGTTTTTAAAGAACACCAAGTCTGCAATTCACCATGAGACTCAAGTGTGTTTCCCACCACTCTTAACAGTGACATTTGAAAATATTATTTTTAAGCAATTTTCCCCAAAATTATAGGCCCAGTGATAAAGAATCCGCTTACCAGTTCAGGAGACGCAGGAGGTGTGGGTTTGATCTCTGGGTCGGGAAGATCTCCTATAGAAGGAAATGGCAACCCCCTCCAGTATTCTCGCCTGGAGAATCCCATGGAGAGAGGAGCCTGGTAGGGTAGAGTCCATCAATTGCAAAGAGTTGGACCTGACTTAGAGACTAACCATGCATGCAAATACTCTTTAATTTAAAAAAAATGTAGGTTCTATTGGGGGGAATTCTCTACTGGTCCAGTGGTTTAGACTCCATGCTTCCAAGGCAAGGGGCATAAGTTCAAACCCTACTCAGGGAACTAAGATCCCACATGCTGCACAACATGGTCAAAAATTTTTTTAAAAATAATAAAAATTAAAATGTTAAAAATGCTCTACAGGGAGTGGTGGTGTTATTTGGTGATCCCCTTTGTAGAAATAAGAATCACGTCAGGGTGCAGAAAAGCATAAGGAGAAATTCGGGTGACTTATCTTAGACGCGCGTGTTTGCTCTCAGGTCATCTCAGATACCTGATAAACTTCCAAAGAGTGGTGGCCTTCAGAATTCTGAGCTCTAGTTTAAACTCTGTGGCTTTGGCCTCAGGAAACTTCTCTGATTGACTTTTTTTTTCCTGATACATTCCTGCAGTCCCAAGAGGTCAGCGCTCTAAAGCATCCTTGTGGAGACCTCCCTTTCAAACTCAACACGCACCCCAGCGTAGCTCGGATGACACCGTGGACCACCTGTCCCACACGCTGGCTTCCCTGCTAACAGTAAGCCATTCCTGCATTCTGGAGTCCAGAGAATATAATAAATTCTTCTTGTGAAATTATCTAGCCTCAGAAAATGCGTTTCTGCCCCTGGGTATTGTCACCTCCTCTCCTAGGAGGGCACACAGTCCCTGCTCTTGACTACCCTCCCCATGTGTTACAATTTCCTGTTTTCTGAATTTCAGCTGCAAAGTGAATAATCACACAACATCATCATACTACCTAAAGCACTCAAAATATATGGCTGGAAAATAGAGGATAGAGTCAGAAAAACAGCTTATTTTTCCCTTTTTACACACGTTCATGTTTGACTTTTTAAGTTCTCTTCCTTTAGCCAGAAAGTACAGCTCATAGTGTGAAAATGAAAAGCCAGGAACACCCCAGTCAGGTACACACCATGCTCACGGAGGTTCGTCCCGAGGGTTTGCAGGGCAGTGAAAAACCCATATACACACACAGCAGCCCGCAGTGAGGCTCACGCAGAAGGACTGCTGCTGACTGGCAGCTTTTCCTGTAACTGCGTGTCCTTGTAAGATGCAGAAAGGAAAACAAAGTGACAGATTAAAAATGTGCCTCCATTCCACCGCATCTGGCCATTCCTAACTCAGCCCTCCGGCTTCTCCTGCAGTGGGAGGGTCCAGTAAATATGATAAATAAATACACAGAGAGGAGCGCCTGCTCACGTCCCCGCTGCTACTCAGCTTACACCCCGCAGCAAAGGACTGGGTTTCCCTTTCATCATTATTGTAGCTGGCAGTCATTTAGGTAATTATCCAGTGCTTGTTAAGAAACTTAATTAAATTATTTATGACATTGACCTCCCGCAATAGTTAATTCCTTAAAATTCCCTATGTAAGGATGGGATACTATTTTACCTTGTAAACAGGGGAGAGATGAGCTGAGCAGTTTTCTGATTAGGTTATAAATGGACTGAAGAATCCCATGCTCCTGGTTCTGCTTTTGCTTCCAACTGGGTTTGGAAGACAAAGAAATTCAGATGAATCACGCTGTCATCAACAAGGATTTCTCTTGCCTTCCCATGAAGATGTCAGCAGGCATTTGTCCTTCCAGATTGACCTGCCTATGTCAGCGTCAAAGCGAGAAGTGACAGAGGGTTATTCTCTTTCCATGAGACTGAAGTTCTTCCATTTCTCTAAGGTTTAAAAAGAAAACACATCTTATTAGAAACCTGGGCCTCCCAAAAATGTTATGATCCAAATGGCATGGCAAGACCATTTTGAAATGTTGCCTTACTGTTATAGTGGTCGTAATGACAGTAATTGAAAACTGTGAAAAAAAGAAAAAAAAGGTCTTCTCTCCTATTGTGCTCCACAGGAATTAGCTGAATGAGGGCATAAAGTTATTTGGCCTGTGTTCTCTGCATTAATAAGCCTAAGACTGGAATTAATTACGTGATCCTATCTTGTCCATCTCAGTCTTTCCTACTGTGGTTGTTTGAGGACTCATATTCTAGATAAAAGTTTATTCTTTTGGTCCCGTCCTGCTTAGATTGACTTTTTACCCATCACCTAACAACAAGCAGAGTAATTTCAGAGAGATGCTGTGCTGGATTCTCTTCCGTGCCTGATTTATTTTTCCTTGGCATACGCTGGTGACACAAATTTGCAGGCAGATTCTTCGAACATCCAAAGCTATAGAAGCTTAACACATCTACAGATGGTGCTGGGGAAAAACATGCCTCTCATTTAAAACATTAGCTTTTTGAACAATGGGAGCCAAATAGAGCTGTTTATCTACTTCAAGGCAATATTGAAATGCTACTCATTTCTTATCTTGTCTTCATCTTCTTGGTAGTTTATCCATAACCATTCATGATCAACAAGGCTCTACCATATGGCCTATAGGCAGTTTGCTTTTAGAACTCAAAATTTTCATAATTGATAAAGAGAAGGCAGCCTGATCAGTAATTCTAAATATGTCCCATAGCTGTTTCTGCTCATGTGCTGACACACAGAATTTTATACGTAGCAATTCTGGGCAGGATAAAGAGGTAAAAATGCATTAAATATACAAAGGCATGTGTTTTCCCAGGTGGCTCAGTGATAGAGATTCTGCCTGCCAGTGCAGAAGACATAGGTTCAATCCCTGGGTCAGGAAGATCCCCTGGAGGAGGAAATGGCACCCTACTCCCATGTTCTGGCCTGGAGAATCCCATGGACAGAGGAGCCTGGCGGGCTACGGTCCATGGGGTCGCAAAGAGTCAGACATGACTGAGCGCTCACACACACATACAAAGGCATATTTAAAGGCTGTACTCATCAAATGTCTGCAGAGCTAATTATTTCACCTTTTCTTTCCTCATCCCTCCCTGATCTTCCTGAGAGATTCAGTTTAGGGCCACAGTTGTAAATTAGAAAACATCAGGTGACCTAATGCGATATTTACAAGAAGACTCAGTTTTCCAACATGCTGAGTTTTCAGATTTGAAAAGTTGGAGATAAACCCCATTGCTGTATATAACTTTATAAGACAGATTTCACAGTGCGTCCCCAACACATCACGAACGATGCCTGCTGTAAATGATGACATGTGAAAATAGACGTCAGCCCACTTGCTCCCAGCAGCAGCTGCCTCTTCCCCAGTCTCCCTGACTCCAGCCTCTTCCTGCTCCAGCCTGGCCCACATTCTCCTGCCAGAATAAACTTTCTGGGGTAGTGGAGAACCCAGTTTGAGCCTAAACCCCGTCTGGGCTAGGCGTTCAAACTGATGGATGGTTACGACAAGATGTTTATCTGTACGAGGGCTCAGGAAGCCTTTGGGAGAAAGTCATCTTCACGGGAAAAGAGAATTGAAAAGGAATGCTCCATCGGGCACTAAATCCTGAGCTGTTAGAGGGGAGGGAAGGTTCTGAGTTCACCTGGGAACCTATGAATATTCTCCTGGCTTTTGAGTTTTCATCCAGAGGAAAGCTGTCGGGCTAAAGTGAGGAGAAACTTTATACCGAAGTTCCTGTCTGTCTTCAGAGCCAAACAAGCATTGACTGATTCGCTGCAAACTGTGGGGAGCCCGACAGGGTAAAGGTTACCTGCCCCCAATCCTCTGCAGCCCACAGGATTCAGAGGGTGGAACTCAGAGTGTGCTGCAGGGTAGATTTTTCTCTAAAAAAAGAAAAGTGCTGTCAGAGATCAGGAGACACCTGCTCTGTGATGGCAGTTAGTGAGACACGGTGACTCGGAAGGACCTGGGGCCCTGCTGTAGGGCTGGCTCTACACAAGGGATACACCGTGTTTATTTGTGGCCAAGTGTGACCTGCTCCCAAGACTGTGAGAAATACTTGACTCAGCTTTAGAAGGAGCTGAAGCTTTTTTTTTTTTAAGATTATTTATTTTGGTGGCTGTGCTGGGTCTTTGTTGCAGCGCTTAGTTGCCCTGTGGCATGTGGGATCTTCCTGAACCAGGAGTCAAACCGGCGGCCCCTGCATTGCCAGGCAGATTCTTAACCACTGGACCACCGGGGAAGCCCGGAGCTGAAGGACTGAGTGCGTGTGTGGAGGGAAAGAGATAGGGGAACTGGCCCTTTAAAAATTGCAAAATATTTAAATCCTGTGGAAAATTCAGAAAATGCTGACATCTAAAGCATCTCTGGCCCAGATAAAAGATATCTTAATACTTTGCCATATTTCCTTGAGGTCCCCATTTTACACTTTTTCTATTTTAAAAATAAAGCATTATAAATCATTATATAACATAGTACATCTCTGCTCCTCTTATTTCCCTGTAGGGAATTATCTGGAGAAGGTAATGACACCCTACTCCAGTATTCTTGCCTGGAAAATCCCATGGACGGAGGAGCCTGGTAGGCTGCAGTCCATAGGATCGATAAGAGTGGGACTTCACTTTCACTTTTCTCTTTCATGCACTGGAGAAGGCAATGGCAACCCACTCCAGTTTTCTTGCCTGGAGAATCCCAGGGACGGGGGAGCCTGGTGGGCTGCCATCTACGGGGCTGCACAGAGTTGGACATGACTGAAGTGACTTAGCAGTAGCAGCAGCACGGAATTATCATCAGGAAGTTGACATATGTGAATCCATTCATTCTTTTGCTTTTGTCTTTGAATTTTAATAATAGTATGTTATACACAAATTTAAAACTTTTCAAAACATTTACATTTTAAAAATTCTCGATGTAGTCCTTTTGTTTATAACATTGTACAGTATGCCATCACTTGAATGAACTGTAATTAACTGATGCATCTGAGACCCTGAGGTGTATGCTATTGCTGTTTAGAGCACATTTTCTACACACGAGTTCATGGTACACGTCCCGTGTTCAGAATATTCCAGAAAGTTCTACGGCTGTATGTGGAATAAGCCATTCCTTACGGTTTAGTCCTGAACCATATGGACGTGGACACTTCTAAACCATATCCAGGCTGCCATTTGGGTTTGGCCACTTTCAGACACCATTTCTCCTTCCTCTCTTCCCCGAAGCAGAGCAGCCCCTGCCCATGTCATTCAAGTGGACATTTCACAAAGTTTTCTGCTACTATTTATTCTAAAACCCTTTCTCCTATCTGGGGTAGCTGACTCAGGCCAACACCACCATCCATTCAGAGAGTCACACGTCGATTTTGAAGCCCAGATTTTTGCTTAGTTTTCAATCCACAGCTGAGTTACTCTTTCGTCTCTGGGTTTTCATGTTCCATCTCGATGTAAGGTTGTTATACCTGGCCTTCCTCTTCTGTTGTGACACCTGTGTGCTTTCCCAGACTTGATCTCTGGACCATCCTTGGGTCCTTTTACAATCTAAAAATAACTGAATTAATACATGAAAATAGAGAGAAAAAAATCAGTTTTTGGAAATGCTTAAACTGACTGGAGGTGATCACAACGAATCTGAGGTTGGTGTCTGTGTTCCTTAAGCCAAAACCAATGACTTCACTATTCATGACATCAGCTGTCCTCCCTAGGATTGTAATAGGATGTATGTATGTATTCAGTCATGTCTGACTGTCTGAAATCCGTGGACGATGTGTAGCCCGCCAGGCTCCTCTGGCCATGGGATTCTCCAGGCAACACTTCTGGAGTGGGTTCCCATTTCCGATGGATCCGTCACCAGCATCCCAGACGCTGCTGGCAGTCAGCAGCAGGGTGTGTAAGAAAACGCATTTTCTGTGAGTGATCTCAGAGCTTGTGTGTGTGTTCGTGTGTGAATACACTCCTCGATCACATACTTGACTGCGATTAAGAGCAATTCAGACAGCAGTATAGAGGCAGTTCTAGATGGAGCTGGCTTAAGTCAGAGAAAACCCTTTTTGCCAGGAGGGAAATCCTGGATTGACAGGTAGAGACTCAGGCTGGCATCCTTGTCCTTGGTCCAGATCTCAGGCATCTCCGCTGAGAACTGAAGCCTACTGCTCCATTAGAAAGAAAATCACTTGGCTCCCCTAGCCTTTTGCGTCCAATTTATGTCCAATTTGCAGACTTTCAACATTGCAATCTCACAGTTCATAAAATCAAGCTCAGCCTGGGCTAAGTCTCCAGGTAATGGATTTAGGATCACGGGAGGTGTTAGCTGCAGTTCGTGATGGGTAACTTTCTTGTTAACTAAAGTCTCTTTAGCTAAATGAGTTCCAGGTTTAAGTCTCCCTTCTTTCTTTTTTTTGGCAGAGGTCTGGGGGATGGGGGTGGGGTGGGCACAGAACTTTATTAGGCTGCGCGTGGAGAGCTTTTCATTGCAAAGGCAACAGAAAAAAAAAAAAATGGGATAAGCCAGTCTTTGTATAAACGGAAGGTGGTGAAAGGAGAGCTGTGTATGGGGGCTGGAGGATCAACCCTCTGGCTCCACTCCGCTAGGCAGGGGCTCCGGGAGGCGGCCCGGTGCTCACGGCGGAGCCAGGCCATTTCCGCAGGTAACTGGGCGCTGCGGGGAGACAGAAACCGCAGGTGGAGGGGGGCCGGAGGCAGGCGGTGTGGACACTGGGCGTCTCTCCCCCACGCCCGTGCCCTCGTCCTCCACGACCAGCTCACTTCCACCCACCACCCTCGGGGGACTTCCAGTCAGTACCCCATTGTTGAAGGCGGGGCAGTTGAATATTCTAGTGTGTGTCTGAGCATATGTGTGTGTGTGCGCGCGCGCACCGAAACTCGGGTGTGTGCTCACAGGACCCGCTGAGGACTCGTTCCAGGGTCCAGGAGGGAGGTGGCTCTTCTGAGGGTCCTGGTTCCTTGACTGTCAGTCTCAGGAGTCGGTTAACTGGACGTCTGTGCTTTTAAAACAGGTCATTTATTGAGTCACTCCACTTAAAAAGCTAATGAAATGCTCTTTAATTGGGGCTGTTATTCTTTAAACCGAGACAAGCCGCTTCTATATTTAATTTCTTTGAAACATCGTTTCCCCTATAAAAGCCGCGTGGCTGCCTCTGCGCCGTGGCTCAGCCGGGTAATCACGTCTCTTAGACTCTGCATGGAGCTTTCTAGCTCCCCGCACCCATCTGCTTTTCCCCTTGAGCTTCCTGGTTCATTCCTGGTTCAAAGAAGCTTTCCTCGTCTTTCCTGGTCTCCCAGAGAGTGCGGTCAGATAGCCTGCTTTCAGAGACGCAACCGCTCCCGGTCTTGGAACTTTCCATCGCAGAGTTGAGTGGTTTCTTAGTGTCTTTCTGTTGCATGTGATGAAAATGCTCTGTTGTCACATACGTGTGTTTACAGATCAAAGTTTCTCCTGTCTTAGGGAGAGTGCCGTCCCCTGGGCCAGTTTGGACATTGTATACAGTGTTTATTTCAAGACTGATAAATCAGAGGCTGTTATGGTATTAGGGTTTTATATATATATAGGAAGAATGTTTTATATATATAAAAAGTAGAAGCGGCTTGTCTTAGTTTAAAGAATAACAGCTCGAATTAAAGAGCATTTCATTAGCTTTTTAATAAGAATAATGAGAATATTCTTCACATATATATATATATATAAAACCCTAATACCACAATAGGCTGTCTCTCATATATATAATATACACATATACACATACATACACACCCACACATATGCTGTCTTGTATATATACATATAAGTGTATACACACACACACACACACACACGTATATGTATATAGAAGGAAATGGAAACCCACTCCAATATTCTTGCCTGGGAAACACTATAGACTGAGGAGCCTGGCCAGCTATAGTTCCCGGAGTTGCAAAGAGCCACACGTGACTTAGTGCCTGAACAGCAACAGCAACGTGTGTACACATACACACAAACATAAAAGATATGTTCCTAATATTTACAGCAATCCACTAACGTGATAAGAAATGTATGCATCTTACAGATGTGGACATGGACAAATGGAAGCACAGTACGGTACACATATAACCGTAACCACATGCATATATATATATATATATATATAGAATGCCAAAATATAGATCTCCTATCTTTGAACAGGTGCCCAGTACATAGTGGGAATTCTTTTTCTTAATTGGGAGAGGTTTACATAATACTCTCCCTGTCCTGTGTCTCTCAACAACATTTAATGAGGAAAAGAAAAAGTCTTGTGTTAAGAACTCTGCATAAACTCATTTCACCTTCTTGCTCTTGTAGAAAGACTCACTACACAGGTTTGAGGAAGCTC
This sequence comes from Madoqua kirkii, assembly GCA_006408675.1. Lineage (NCBI taxonomy): Eukaryota > Metazoa > Chordata > Mammalia > Artiodactyla > Bovidae > Madoqua > Madoqua kirkii. The sequence goes on from SJYC01088357.1 coordinate 29,557, forward strand.
TTCAAGGAAGTGCACTAGAATACTGTGGAAATGAGTGACAGAGCCTCTGCGATCTCAGTCTAATCAGTCAGCAGGCCCGCACACGATCACTGGGGAACCCTTTAATCGTGCAGCCGCAGCGCGCCCTTGATGGGCTGCTGGGGTCACCTCTGGCCGATGCAGATTCTCTCTCCCATCTGACGGGCCTCCGAGGACAGAGCTGCTTCTTCCTGGCGTGTGTGGGCTCTGGCCCCCTCTTCCCGGCTCCTGGGAGGCAAAGTGATGAGTACCCAAGGGCTGGCCCGCTGGCTCCGGGCCTCGGGGCTTATGAATCACCGAGTCTCACTCAAAGGAGCTACCACCGTGCAGACTGGTTGCAGGGCCCCAGTCTATGAACTCGAAGGGAAAAGAAGCTGAAATACGAATGGGAAAATTTAGGTCACCTTTTGGTCCTGTGCCCTGGAGACAAACTTTTCACTCAGAACCTGGCCTCCGGGCTTCTGAGTCTCTTGGTTTGTATGAGGCATCTGGAGGAAAGCCCTGAGGGAAACGTGGTGTCCTGGGTGAGAAAGGTGGTTAGCCTGAACCCCAAACACCTCCCGCCGCGTACGCTCCTGAGCAGACCAGCGCTCGCCCTTACAAGCCAAACATCAGAACGCATCTACCCAGTGAGGCTGGGACATTTATGCGAGGGTAGCAGTATCCTATTTTTAAAAGAAAAGATGGGGGATTCCTAGGCCTTGAGGGTTTGGCAAACAAATTTAGCAAAATATTTTTGATTTGGAAATGTAGAAGACAGCCTGTCCCAGGACATTTGTCTTTTATTTCTGTTAACATAAAATGAGTTTAAAAACAACTGCTTTTAATGCATCAAAGCTCTATTCATTCAAAAAGGACATCAGCAAGACAAATATTAGGAAAGTAAAAGCAGGTTTATCACTAGCTGGAATTAATACAGTTGTCTGTAAAAGAAAGCAAGAGAACCCACAAAAATAATTAGAAGTAATGGGGTATGTTGTTGGCAGCTAGCTATAAAATTAATGCAGAGAGATCGGTTGCTTTCCTAAAAATCAAAACTGGCCTCAAATTAAATTTGAGATTAGTCACTTACTAGCTAAGCAAATATGTTCAACCTTTCTGTGTCTTTTAATTTATCTCTAAAATGCAGCCAGTAATAGTTCCCATTTCAAGTAATTATTTTAAGAATAAGTGAAGAGTATCTCTAAAACATTCAGCATCAAGCCTCCTATAGACTTGACTAATAAATATAACCTGTTAGTTTTAATAGGTTAAACATGAAATTAAAGTGATTTCATCCAAAATTGCCATTAAAATGTCAAAACGTTCTTAGAACAATTTCAGGGGGAAAAATGTAGGACTGATAAGAAAACTACTAGACTTTGCTATAAGATATCAGATGGACTTTGACTAAAGAAATATGCTACCTTTATAAATTAGGAGGCTTAATATTATAGTGATATCAGCTTAGATACGACCCATCAATTGACTAGGGTTTCCTATGCGTCTGCTACTCCATAATGCTTAGTCTGTATCTATATCTCAATTACATTTATATCAACTCAGTGAAAAAAGAATTATATTGCTTAGTTTATAAAAGATTTTGCATCTTAAAGAAGGAAAAAGCACAAGTCTGTACAGCTGATAATTGGAGAAATATGAAATTGAATAAAAGTGGATAATTTATTTTTAATTTGAAAAACTAACAGGGCCTTGTGAAAGTGTTAGTCACTCAATTGTGTCTGACTCTTTACAACCCAACGACTGTAGCCCACACCTCTATCCATGGGATTCTCTAGGCAAGAATACTGGAATGGGGTTTCTTTCCTTTCTTCAGGGGATCTTCACGATCCAGAGGTCAAACCCGGGTCTCCCACACTGCAGGCAGATTCTTAACCACTGAGCAACCAGGGAAGTCCCAACAGGACTTTGAAACTGCCTGGATGAGACGGCAGGATGGCATCACTGGTTCAGTGGACGGGAGTCTGAGTGAACTCCGGGAGATGGTGATGGACAGGGAGACCTGGCGTGCTGCGATTCATGGAGTCGCAAAGAGTCAGGCAAAACTGAGCGACTGAACTAAACTGAATTGAGATGGTTCAAAGTTAACCTGGAAAAGATAAATCCATGATAACAGTCAAGGGTACTTTTCAAGCAAAGAACAGCATGTGTATAACTGTCTCTCCAGGTATTAAAATATAAATCATGGAAGGTAGATTAATGGTACAGAGTACCTTCAAGAAATAGGATCAAGAATAAATGATGATCGTCTTAGCTTGTTGCTTTAAAACCAGAATCTGAGATGCATGTCTTGATCCAGAGAGCTTGCTGCATCTAGGATGGTCCCATAGGTAGGGCACACCACTGGGAAGGCTGAAAGCTGGCCAGGGGCGAGCGGATCGAGAGATGCTCTGTCCAGGCAACGCCGCAGGTAGGAGCCTGGGACGCGGTCCCACTGGGGACACTCCAAGGAGCCACGGAGAATTCAGCCTCTTCATGGAGGGACAGAAGAGCTGTGTGTTTATCCAGTCTCCCGTCCCACGCGCTGGTCAGGGGTTACCCGAGGTCAAGGGTGCTGTTCACTTGGCGGCCCAGGTGTGTGCTGTGTTGCAGCGGCTGAGCGGTTTCCCCGAGCTCTGTGCCACTGTGGCTGAGAAAGTCCCGGGGTGGAAGGGAGGGGGTTGTTTCCAGAGGAAGCGTGCTCCAGTCGATCCTCATCCGCTGGTGGCGGCAGCAGTGAGCACAGTATAAAATAGGCTGAGAGATGTGCTGAAGCAAGAGAGGCATTAGATACAGTGAAGTGGTTTGTAGGAAAAGTGGCACTTCAAAAACACCGAGGAAATAGTGTTTTATTTGATTATAGTATTAGGAAAACTGCTTAAAAGATGAATAAAACTGAAGTTTCCTAAGGTGAAGTTCCAGATATAATAAGGTAAAGGGTAGAAAATAAAAATACTAAAGGATTAGAAGAAAATTCAGGTGAGTTGTTTTTCTTTGTTTGTTTTAGTTTTTGTTTTCTAACCACCTTAGGGATGGAGCCCTAATATTTAAGGCTGAAAACCATGGATGAAAATATTACAAGTAATTTTTTATAGTTGTTTTTTAAAGTTAAGCCAAAATAGGTTTTACTCTTCAAAAGTTGGCTTTTCTCCCCCCTCCAACTAAACAGTTTTATTAAATTAAATAAACGTATCTGAATTTTGACTATTTAGTTGCCAGGTTCTCAAACCCACTCTCTGTACTAACATACTGCATGTAACATTCTGAGTTCAGCACTTAGTCACTGAAAAACATTTGATCAAAGAGAAAATCTAAACTATTCTTTAATATATAGCTTAGATCTAGACACATTTTTTTAGGATGAAAGTCCCATTTATACTCCTAATCTACGAGAGATGTAGATGCAAGATTCCCTGTCTTAATTTCACTGCTATTTATATTTTTAATATGGTAATTTGAGACGTATCTTTTTTTGGTCAGAGTTGGAGAAACTGGTTTAGTGGTGCTACCCACATATGCAGAAATTATCTTATTTTTGGAGAATTATAAAGTGAAGGAATTAGACAATTAGTTGAATCATTTTTATCATCACCATCCTCTCTATCCCACATGCCTAAGCATGTGCCATCAAAACCTTTTTTCTCTAAGTTATAAATATATCTAACTATTTCTCTACTTAGCCTTGATGGTGATACAATTCATATGTTCAAAAAGTGGGTTGATTAACAGAGGGTAGCTTAAATATGGGGCTTCCAGAGATGGCAAAGACACTGTGCAAAATGTGGGAGACCCAAGTTCTATCCCTGGGATGGGAAGATCCCCTGGAGAAGAAAATGGCAACCCTTTCAAGTATTCTTGCCTGGGGGATCCCATGGACAGAGGAGCTGGAGGCGGGGCATGGGGCGGGGCAGCGCCTATAGCCCATGGGGTTGCAAAGAGCTGGACATGACTGAGTGGCTAACACTTTCATGTTAGGAAGCACTTTCATCACTGGACGCTTTGCAAGATGCTCTCAAATGTGCAATGAGTTGGAACTTTTTTTTTCTAATTCAAATAATTTTTCAACCTCTTCCCTATAACAGTCTCATTTTTATAGTCAATGTAAATCAGAGTAAAGACAGTTTCTGGCTTGAAGTCCTCTAGGAGACACGTTAAGTTATAGGACCAAAGCTAAGTAAAATAGAAAAAAACAAAGACAAAACCAGCAACAACAAAAATAACCTCTCAGCTGTGTGATTTTCAGGACAGTGCTATTTAGGAGTGGTCCTAGTCATGAACCTTAGATTAAGGAATTAGTCCAAATAATATGTATGCAGCAGCCTGTGTTTCTCTGAAATGGATTTGAGATCCAGTGGGATCAAAGATTTCCATCTGTGTTTTGTAACTGATTTGCTTTTCATCTGCTCTGAGGATTTAGTAAACACAGGGATGGATAAGTAAAACAACTGGACAATTAAGTAAGAAAAAAAAAATCAGCCATAAATTGATTATCTAGTATGCATTCAATCCAAAGAAATTCTTTCTTTCTTTCTTTTTTTTTTTTTTTTAATTGTCCAGGTTTGGGGACCCTAGGGAAGTAGGATTTTGGGCAGAATTTGCGATGCTTTTCTCCATGGGCCTTATGGAGAACATCTTTGGGAAATAATCTACAGCTAGAATTTGTCCTGGTTTGTCCTTTTTCCGCTCAGCCTGTCGTATTCTTTTTTTTTTTTTTTTTAGTTTAATAGTATGCGAAGACTTGAACATCCAAGGCGGTCACACTTTCCACTGGGCTTCAAAGAAAGAAAGCAGAATGAAGCTTGTTGTAAACTCTAATTTCCATTTTCTGCTTTATGTAACCTTATTTTAGTAGCTCCAGTAAAATGTAACCACATTAACCGACACTTAATTTGGACTCCATGACGAAAGAAGGCCAAAAATAGCTCAGAAACAAACAAATTTGGAAGTGTGTGTCTGCGGCCACATCAGATGTTGTCAAGTCACAACTTCTCATTTGTAGGTTTTAAAAAAAAGAGAGAGAGAGAGAGAGAGAGGAGGAAGACTGGAACCAGTTGCTGACAGTGTTTGGGCAATCAAGTCCATTTTTCTTTTCTCCTGTTTGGTGCTGTAGTTGCTGAGCAAAATTGTATAATGAAATGAAATGACGTTATGAATTGGGAGGTGATGCTTTACTGAATCCAAATTGTCAACAGTATTCTAGTCAATGGCATTTTCCTATGAAGTTTATTACATGTTCAACTTACTAAAACCAGGGTCTCTACGCAGATTAGTGAGACTATAGTAGACTTTATCCTATCTGAAGATACTATGTGAGTTTGATACTAAAGACAACAGTGGGATAAATTCAATGTTCCTTAAAGGTATAGTTAACATCTATATTTTCTTGGTACCTATTTATCGATAGACAGCTACCTTGCTGGTGAGCCACTGCAAAAATACCTTATAATTGTTTAATGTTTTACAGCATGCAAAATAATTTATAGCAGTTTTTCTTTCTTTCTTTCTTTCTTTCTTTTTTTTTGTTCTAACCATTGTCCATGTGATGTTTCAAAACACTATTGGTCTTGGATATTCTGGTTCCGGATTCAGAGCATTTCTAGAATATCCGAATCCAATATACACACGCTATATAAAGGCATTAGGGGACTTCCTTGAAGGTCCATTGGCTGAGATTCCACGCTTCCACGCAGGGGGTGTGGGTTCAGTCCCTAGTGGGGCAACTAGGATCCCACAGCCAATTTTTTCTTTTTTTAAAGAAGCATCTCAAATAAACGACTTTAGCTAAAAAACAAAACAAAACAAAACAAAAACACTGTTCTACTTTTCCTGTGTAAATGCAGATAGTTAAGAGCTGTATTTTAGCAAATTAAAAATAATAAAAAAGACTAATGTGTATTCAGGATCCTACTTATACCAGGATGCATATTTCTGCTCCAATTATATATTGCTACATAGTCTTATTTAAGGATTCCCTCATAGCTCAGTCAGTAAAGTATCTGCGTGCAATAAAGGAGACCTGGGTTCAATTCCAGAATCAGGAAGATCCTCTGGAGAAGGAAATGGCCACCCATGAAACTATTCTTGCCTGGAGAATCCCATGGACAGAGGAGCCTGGCGGGCTGCCGTGCACGGGGCCACCGCCTCGACAACCACACATAGTCTTGGAAGGACAAAGTCACCGAAAACTTACCAGCTTAAAACAACAGCCCTTTTCTTATGTGGTCACAATTGTGCCATTTGGCCAATGCTTTGCAACCACAGCTCATCGACTTCAATGGCATCACTGAGGTTTATGCGCCGAAGAATTGATGCTTTTGAACTGTGGTGTTGGAGAAGACTCCTGAGAGTCCCTTGGACTGCAAGGAGATCCAGCTGGTCCATTCTAAAGGAGATCAGTCCTGTGATTTCTTTGGAAGGAATGACACTAAAGCTGAAACTCCAATACTTTGGCCACCTGATGCGAAGAGTTGACTCATTGGAAAAGACTCTGATGCTGGGAAGGATTGGGAGCAGGAGGAGAAGGGGACAACAGAGGATGAGATGGCTGGATGGCATCACCAACTCGATGGACGTGAGTTTGAGTGAACTCTGGGAGTTGGTGATGGACAGGGAGGCCTGGCGTGCTGCGATTCATGGGATCGAAAAGAGTCGGACATGACTGAGCGACTGAACTGAAGTGAGGTTTATGCATTCACTTCCAAGCCGGCTCACTCGCATAGTAGGCAGGTTGATGATTGTTGGAACTCTGATACTAATATATCTGTGTCAGCCAGCCAGTTGGTTCACGTCTGAATCAGTTTCTTGGTTCTTCTCCCCTAAAGCCTGAGTGTGACTAGCTTGGGTCTCCTTGTAGCACTGAGCTCTCAGGCTCTTCCGGAGCAGACGCTTCCCAAAGGTTAGGCTCAGGACTAATCGTTCCACGTCTGCCCCTTCGTACTGATCGCTGTGATCCTCAGATCTCACCCACCTTTAAGGGGAGGGACAACATAAGGGTGTGAACATCAGGAGGTGTGTTTCATGGGAGCCAGAAGGGTATCACTCAGAAGATCGTCCACAGCTGTCCACAGCTTTACTCCTAGTGACCCTACCCTGGAGATTTCCCAGATGTGCGTCAGTGGATAAATGGCTAAACAGACTATAGTGCATCTATACTCCTGAGTACTGTTCAACAATAACAAGGAGGACAACCAACCGGCTGGCTGACACAGATATATTAATATCAGAGTTCCAACAGTCATCAACCTGCCCACCATGCACGTGAGCCGGCTTGGAAGTGCATGCATAAACCTCAGTTCAGTTCAGTCGCTCAGTCGTGTCTGACTCTTTGTGACTCCATGAATCGCAGCACACCAGGCTTCCCTGTCCAAAGTGCAAGCACTTGGCTTAATAACCTCAAGGAAATGATGCTTAGTGAAAATCACTCATCTTAAAAGCATAGAAGCTACATAATTCCATTTATATAACACTGGCAAAATAATGTTCACAGAGATGAAGGATGGATTAGCTGTTTATGGGGTTGGGGAAGGAAGGCGTGGCTATCATGGGTCATTGGAGGGAGCTTTATGGTGATGCTGTAGTTGAGGATCTTGATTGTGGTGATGCTTAGAGCTGCTGCTGCTGCTGCTAAGTCACTTCAGTCATGTCAGACTCTGTGCGACCCCATAGACGGCAGCCCACCAGGCTCCCGCATCCCTGGGATTCTCCAGGCAAGAACCCTGGAGTGGGCTGCCATTTCCTTTTCCAATAGAGAAGCTGCAGATGTGATAAAATTGAACAGAGCTACACACACACACACACACACAAATATATAAACAGTTAAGTCTAAGGTTCTGGAGCTTGTACCAATGTCGATTTCCTACTTGTGATACTGAATTCTAGTTTTAGGAGGTACAGATTTTGGAGGAGGCTGGGAGAAAGTTGTTTGAGACTTCCCTGTACATTTTCTTTGTAATTTCCTATGAAGCTTTTAGTGTTTTAAAATTAAAAGTAAAGGGGAAGAAAATGCCCCTTGGGTTCAAAAGAGGAATCAGGGGAAATTCGTGCGACCAGAGGACTTTGGGTGCACCCTGGATAGCCGTCTTGCAACATTCCTAGGATTTGGTCTGTATTCAGGTGTGTTGAGTCCAACACATAGGAAAAGATTGCTGCTGTAGAGATAGTTGGTTACCCACAGCTCTCAACAGGAGGGAGCAGATGCCACGGTTCGCAGGACCACCTGGGAAAGCAAGGAGGTCCATCGGGAGGCAGGTTGAGTTTGGGGAAAGCTTGGATCAGATCCTTTATTGTCGCTGTAGCAGAAAGAGGTGAGGCAGGTAAGCAGCTGAGCAGACTTAGACTTGGATCCTTTGGCAAATGTTGGCAGGCTCAGGGCAAAAGGGCTGGTGCCAAGTTGTCCTGTCTCTGGCCTTTTTCTTGTTGTTGTTTCCTAGTCGCTAAGTCATGCCCAACTCTTTGTGGCCCCGTGCACTGCAGCCCACTAAGCTCCTCTGTCCATGGGATTCTCCAGGCAAGAATAGTGGAGGGGGTTGTCATTTCCTCTTCCAGGGGATCTTCCCAACCCAGGGACTGAACCTGAGTCTCCTGCACTGGCAGGCAGATTCTTTACCTCTGAGTCATCAGGAAAGCCCAGAGCACCCCTCATCACTTTATAAATTAAAAATAATCCATAAATGCCAACTTTCTCCAAATTAGATGGGAGAACCGTGTTTCAGGAGTTGTAGAGATGGGAAGATGGACAGTTCCCTCGTTTGGGAGAGCTCGCAAGGATTGCTTAGTTTTAGTCAACATCACACGTTGAAAACAGCTTGATAAAACCCCAAACTAAATACATTTTCTCAGAAAATCAAGATACAAATGATCCACTTTAATAATAGTAGTCTGAAGTCAGAAGACTTTACGATTGTCCTCTATTTTTTGCAATATGATATGCAATTAATTCTTCCTTAACATTGGACTGTGAAGAAGGCTGAGCACCGAAGAATTGATGCTTTCGAACTGTGGTGTTGGAGAAGACTCTTGAGAGTCCCTTGGACTGCAAGGAGATCCAACCAGTCCATTCTGAAGGAGATCAGCCCTGGGATTTCTTTGGAAGGAATGATGCTAAAGCTGAAACTCCAGTACTTTGGCCCCCTCATGGGAAGAGTTGACTCATTGGGAAAGACTCTGATGCTGGAAGGGATTGGGGGCAGGAGGAGAAAGGAATGACCGAGGATGAGATTGCTGGATGGCATCACCAACTCGATGAACGTGAGTCTGAGTGAACTCCAGGAGTTGGTGATGGACAGGGAGGCCTGGCGTGCTGTGATTCATGGGGTCACAAAGAGTCGGACACAACTGAGCGACTGAACTGAACTGAACTGAACGAAACACATTGATTAAAATTTCATTATGTCAACATCTCACAATAAAGCCGGGCCCAGGGAACCCCTTTCTTTTCACTTCTTTAAGTCTTCATAATTAATTCTGGATTTATGTCATTTGCTGGTCAATGTTACTGTCACCTTACTAACGGCTTAAGCAATTTGAGAGCTGCCGGAGCTCACAGGAACCACTCAAGCCGTGGGTGCTAACCCACCCTTCTAATCTAATCCTTATTTTTGCGAAGTTTCATTTTCCCATGCTGTGGCATTTTCTTTTAGCCAACTAATTAAAAGTTAATGTTTTCATTTTATGCACAACAGTAATTCTGAGTTTAGATTTCAGCTGGACAGATGGGGTGGCATAATTCCGTTCAGTACAAAGCCTGGCAACACTTTTTTTCCTTTAATTATTTTTTCTATTTCAGTCCCCCAAACGACTTTGTGGTAATTGAGAAAACCAAGAGTATTAGGTGATTGTTGTTTTAGTCACTAAGTCATGCCCACTCCTTTTGGGATCACATGGACTGTATCCTGACAGGCTTCCCTGTCCTTCACTGTCTCCAAGGTTTGCTCAGATTCATGTCCACCGAGCGGGTGATGCCGTCCAACCATCTCATCCTCTGTCTCTCCCTTCTCCACCTGCCCTTAATCTTTCCCAGCATCAGGGCTTTTTTCCAATGAGTCAGCTCTTCGCATCAGGCGGCCAAATTGTCTGTAGAGTCAAAGCTATGGTTTTGCACCATATATGAACCTGCAGAATTTTCACCAAATTTTAAAAACATGTTCATGTTCATCAAATGCTTCAAACATGACTCCTTTCAGGGCAGATCTTAAATGTCCTCAGCGCAGAAAGAAGTGGGGACTTTGTGAGACGATGGTGGTGTCAGCGCACCACAAGGCTGGAATCGTTTTGCGGTGAGTGTATGAGATCGACACACACACAGCCTCTGCACACAGAACGTGATGTGCCAGTGAGAACAAAACTGGGGAGGAAAAACTGTAGATGCGTTATCTAAACGTATCTTCCATTGTTCTCCACGTCTCAGAATAGTTTGGGAATGAGACCTGGGGTCAAATCTGGGGGGTTTTCCTTTGTCTAGAAGTGCCACCTTAAGCTCCATCGTTGGAAAGATCACTCAGTTCAGTCGCGTCCGACTTTTTACGACCCCATGAACTGCAGCACGCCAGGCCTCCCTGTCAATCACCAATACCCGGAGTTTACCCAAGCTCATGTCCATTAAGTCGGTGATC